>JAMKCH010045066.1:0-115322 GCA_023653785.1 Ophioderma brevispina | reverse complement strand
TATGCTGCACTTGTAAAAATGAATAGAAATAAATGCAAGACAAAAAGATAAGGTTACAAAAGTTTCATCTTGTCGAAACTAAGACGGCAATTTTTTAACTTTGCCGCCTGCTACAATAAGTAAAAAGTTCTTTGAAATTGCTTATCATTGACAGTATAGAGTCAACATCATCATGATTCAAGACTGTTGAATTCAGCCCTTGCCTTGAAGTTGATCACTCCCGTCTGTGGGCTCATTCATTAAACATGACACCGACCTGGAACCTAAAGATTCGGGACAATCAAAGCTCATTGATTTAAATGAAAACTTTTCATATCAGACGTGGCTGAACTGCGCTCCAGGAATGAAAAATCCTCACAACTTAAAGTATCGGTCTGCGCTCAGTCGTACGTCCCACCGGCCACATGTTCATTTTGTTTATTTCGGATAGCTGATCTGATCCATGTAAACAAGCAGAGTAGACTTAACCCAAGTCGAAATCTATTGACACTGTCATGTTCACTGTGACAAAATGCATTTAGCTGCATTTCATCCCTATTTTGTACTGACAAGTTTCACCGGGAAGTTTCATACAGTTGCATTTGAAGGCTATTTGATGCGGGATTTTTAGGATGTGAACGCTGCGCGCTGCACGTTGCCGGGACGCTACGCATAGGCTAGCGCATATTAAAAAAAGCTGAAATTACAGGTGAACTTCAGACTGCTCTCTTTCGTAAGGGAAATCTACTGCCGGGTATACGAATATGCGTTGATCGTTTTGCTTTTTGTTGTACTTGATGAAAATGTAATCGGGTTTCTTTGGAAAATTCTACAGATTTTATTCTTGATCAACTTAGCGGTACTGTGACTAGCTGGGTGAAAAACATAATATTGCCAAAGACTTGAAAGTAGGCCAACTTAAAAAAAAAATAGAAATATTTTTTTCTCTCTAACTTGGTCTCGTGATCTTTAAATATTTTTTTTTTTTTAAAAAGTATTGTTTTGAACAAAAACTCAAAATAATTTCGTTGGTATGAGTTGTTTAAAACCCTGATACAGGAGCAATTTTACCCACATGTCATTTTCTCTGCATGCATTTTTCGTGCACTTTAGGATTCATTTTGATGCGGGGAAAATGTCTGACGCCACTCGCGTACTGCGCAGCTTAGTGACACCCGATCAACAGCGGTGTTAGCGCCCTCTGTTTACGAAGACTGCGTAGCAACAAGCGGTGTTTTTAGATTTGCTCACTTAGGAGGAAATATATTTGATTTATACTAGCGTTTTATATGGAAAAGAAAGGTTTTAATACTGACACAAGGTTATTCTAAATAGTAAATAATTGAAACTTAAAGTATTTTTTCCAATATTATGTCGAAAACAAAAAACCTTCTTGCACTAAAATTATAAGACACTATGGAAGAGTAAGCGGCCATATTGTTTTTATATGCACGGCCAGGCTGGTGCAGAATGTGTTGACAGAATTTTTTAATCTATTATTTTAATACCTAGGCTTATGTAAATGATAACGATTGTAGCGTTAGAAGGTAAGAGAAACACAAGTTCAAATCAAAGCACGAAATAGATCGTTTATGGACGTGAATTGAACAACCATCACATCAATCCCGTCATCATCACACATGATCATGATCATTCTTCAAAATGTTCACTCATGATCAACAATGAATGATTCATGCATTCATGATTCATTTTGCCAAATCAAATTCATTGTTGATTTGTGTGAGTGATTGATTGTTAAAGGGGGATGGCCCGATTTAAGTCTGTAGGTTTTTTTTTTATCTTGATAGAATGGCCTTCACCCCAAAACCCCATCTGTAATTGTGTAAAGCCTACAGTAGTTGACTCGACAAATGTCATCGGTGGTGGCGCAAGGGGTGGTGGTCGGTAACTATAGTCACCGTAATAATTGTTTGAACTAAGCGTACGCAGTACCAGCTTGTGGACCTGTACAGGGCGTTATGCGTTTGTCTATTTCAACGTTGTGTTTAACGCGCTGTTACAGCAGTACGACCTTTACGCACACATGAAGCAAATTGTTGAATCAGTTCAAACAATTATTACTCCGAGTATAGTTCTGCTGAGCATAACCTTTTTGTCTTTCAATTCATCTTTTAACATTTGGACATTATCATTATCAGCTAACGTAAAGGTTATTGCGCTGTACAGGGGAATTGGTATCCACAATACGCTAACGCCATTTTAAAACCAATCCACCACATGTGTCATCGGTCACCTTCTTTCACCCAAAAGTGCTTAGTGGAGAATGTAATGTTTATTGATGAACACACCAACGTTAGTGTCGACGTTGCCCGTCATAGTACCAGTTTTTCTCTGTTTGGATGAACAAACAATGTGCGGATTTTGTTCTGTAGCATTGTAAGATGCTACAGAGTCATGTTTAAGGTAAGTTTTGTTAATTCTTGACTATGTCAGATGACTTTAAATTTGGTGTTGCCTTATTGTGGATACCAAGTCCCTGTACAGCGGCATACCTTTACGTTAGTGATATATGATAATGTCCAATGTTAAAAGATGAAGAAGACAAAAAGGTTATGCTCAGCAGAATTAACGGGGTAACATGACCGGCAATGGGATATCGCACACCCCCAATCGCTATGAATTTTGCTTAATACAGGAATAAACAGGCAAGTTACAATGAGCCGACAACGGTAATTTCTTTGACCCCCCACACAATTGTGAGAGATCACGAGACGATGACTACCCGTCGTAATATTGCGCACATTCTCGGAGTTCTTCGAAGCGTATCGTGTTTATTAAAGCGTTGACGGGTGTTAATTCAGTAATTTTGTGTGTCAAAAGTGTCGACTTTGGTTAATTTTGTTGGAATTTGCAACTCGCTCTCGTCCGTCCCCTGAGCCTGCTGCACACGTGGATATAGACGATTTTGAAGTGATGCGGCCACCCCGTTGAGCGATTTCCCTCAAGCACAAAATTGTGCAGTTTATGACCGTATCGGAACGTAGTGTAAATTACATAAATAAAAAGCGCCACGTCGGCTATCGGATCTTCGAGGCACATGGCAGGGAAATGCCATACCTGCACAGTATTGAACGTGGTGCTTCCCATTTTATATAAGTTCCCCGGTACTCGCGTTTGAATTGAAAATAATAAACCTTCAAGTATTGGAAACACGTACGCAGCGGCGTCAAATAAGTTATGTGCGATCCCGAGGGACAGGGACATAGGTACATAGAAAGAGTAGGTCCGGGAGAGGAGCCAGGGGTGGGGTGGACAACGTAAAGACTTGGTTAGCAGCGGTTCGCTGGACAAATGACAAGCGGTTTGTATAGGATCTATAAGGCCGAGTTAGAAAATGAGGAGGAGGAGAAGAGGTAGAGGGAGCTCGCGCCCGCGCGCGAGAGAGAGAATATATAAATAGAAGCTATAGGATTAAGGGAATATAGAATAGATGGATAATATGATAGATGATATAATAGATAAAATTAGAGTATAAAATATATATATAATAATTAAAATCTATATATTAATATATTACATATATATATAATATATAAATATATATATAATATATAAATATATATATAAATAATATATTAAATATATATATAAATATAAATATATAATATTCACAACAGGGTTTGCTGTTTCTTTGCACCTGTTGTCCAAAAACCTTCCAAAAAACGTTCTCGGTAGGGGGTCTACAACTGATTCAGTGAAATTTGAGGGAATTCATATTTAAAAAAAATCTCCTCCTTTCACTTTATCGGAAAGTAAAGAAGTAAGTAAACACATTGTTTTAGGGAATTCCCCGACGTCGCAGTCCTGAAATTAATGCGGAACATGTAATGAATAATACATTGCCAATTCTTACTATCTAATTTTAACTCGCTTTTGGGTGCGTTTTTTGATAACGTCCAATACAATGAAACGGCAATTGGGTACACGGCCCAAGACGCGAACGAGATTCGAAGGGAAAAAAATGCAATCACGCAGAGGACGTCTTTCTGGTGGTTAATACGGCGCCCTAGAATTTCCCACGTTGTAGCTGTGTTCACAGGTTGCAAAGATATCATTGAAACTGGTAATTTGTGAAGCCCGGTTTGTGAGAGATATATAGCATTCAGGTAGTTCCGAAAAAACAAATACCTCCGAAAAACAAATGGATTCTATTGATATGGATGTTTTTGCAACAGAGGATCATTTTGTTTTGTTAAAGATTTTGTTAGAGAGCATCCCTTAACTGGGTCTACACCTATGGAACCCATTGAGACAATTTGAAAGTTTTATATTGGTAGTTGGGCTTTGCATGACGAAACGCCAGAATTTAAGTTCCCACGCTGCGCTGTTGGTGGCTAATTTAATAGCACTATCATCAGCCTCGTACTTCCGACCCGCCTTATTCTTTGTTACAATGCACAACGCGGTCTGGTCGAACCTGTACGAAAAATAAATCCCACAACATTCGATTCCTTTTGGAATAATTGAAGTGTTGAGCCTCCAAAATAAGTTGTCATATAAAAAAGCACATAGGACTACGTCGATAATTTAAGATTAATTGAAATAACAGAAATATCAACGGACATTGGTTAATTTCCGGGGTTAATTTATGTACTGTCTTCAAAACAACGCTAATGACACGGCGGGATGATCGAGAGTGATATGTTGGCCAACTAAACGTGGTGAGCATTATTGGTACCCTCTTGTCCTGCCCAAGTAGACTCTTTCGGCTGGAAGTTTAGTTACTGCTATGGCAGGTTTTAGTGAAGATGTGAGTAGACCAATGCATTGCTCGATTGACGCATCTGTTAATATTAAATTGGAAAACAGTTGCTGGGGATGCACGAGAATGAGAACCATGTTTACGGCCCGACTTTTGGCATGCGAAAAGCGGGAGAATTAAGAACATGAAAAAACAGTTGAAAACCTACTTTATTGGAAATTCAACACGAATGTGGCAAAGTCATTTGGAATTTAACATTTTGGTGAGTGTACTTGGGGAAAATGAAATCGGAAGTGATATTGCGTTGCATTTTTTTTACGTCCAGCTGCACGCGTTTCGGTTTAGCTCAAGCAAAATGTAATTTTATGCATCCGAAACTGCACAAAAGAGCGTCCGGAAGCCATAACGCAAACTCTGGAATGGGCAATTATAAAACTGAGACATACATGTGTGGACTAGAGGACTATATCCGATGAAAGATTAACCCCCCCCCCCCCCCCCCCCCCCCATCACAACTGACCACGGTGGGCTCACCTTGACCGGCACCATGACCGCATGATCGTTACCAATCTTTGCCAAAAACGCGGAAAAATATGGCACGCCATGGTGGTTAATGACAAGGGTTCCCCATCGTATGGTGGATTGACTCTATCCCATTGGTCTGTATTGGATTACATGATTGGAAAGCAAAAACTGTATTACAAAAGGGGTTCACATCTATGTTCGCTCTCGCGTGCCATATTTTTCCGCGGAATTTGGTAACGATCTTTACGGTCAGTATCACAGAATGAGTGAGCCCACCGGGCAATGACCAATTCATCAGTGCATGTATAACAACCACCTAAGGAGTTGTTTTCGGCGATCGGCTGGCCAGGCCGGGCTGGCCGGGTACATTGGATTACTTTTCCATCGTGCGCAAGTCTCGGGTTTAAGTGAGGCGCCATACGTACGCGCATGTGCAGGGAATTCAAAATCGAATTCATCCGCATTTACCGCGAAATATGTCCCTGTAACCAGATTTTTAACACAGTGAGGTGATGTGTATCTTCCCCAAAATTTTGAAATACCGTATCTCTGGAATGGAAAATCGTGTGGATTTCTATCAACAACAGGAATTAAAGGTAAAGTATGCTCTACATACACTGGGGTTATTTTTATTTAATTTGGGAAAAAAATATAGTTTTGGTTATAAGTCCACTACCTAAGGGTATTGAATTTATTTCCCGATGTCGATGAGGCGCGCCTCAATTTTCAAAACAAATGTGTTTTTGCATGACATAATGCTTGTCCATATACGATAGTAGCTGTCACAAAAGAACGGCCCTCCTCAAAATGGGGCGTATAGTGTGTAACACGGAATGTTAGTAACGGTTCCGATTGGCTTTTGAATCGGGTCATAGCATTGGTCATTGCCATAACAACAGCGCGTTGATCGGATTGGTGATTGGAATTCGAATTCCGAGAATGTGCATTAAAACGTAAAGTAAATAGCACCGGCCAATCGCTCATTAGCTGATCGCGAGCGTATACGCAGTTGAGTGAGGGCCGTTCTTTTGACAGCTACTATCTCACTGTGTGAAATAGCTAAGCTCCACATCGAAGTCCTTCATATAGAAATCCATTCTTTGAGACTTGTTTTAAAATCTGATCCGGAAATGTTGTTATACACAGTAAGTATATTCCGATGGCACTGTTATAATGTTTACTGCATAAAATCAAAAAATCCGATCATCTAATACTTTGTGTGAATTGAGTATTCTAGGTGACTACACTGTTGGTAACCCCCGCTTTAGAAAAGGGTGGGTTTCAAAAAATTCTATAAGTGGTAAAAGGTGGATACTGGATTTTATGCTATTAAAGCTGTGCGTTTTGTAAAAAGGGTGGGTCAGAAATTAAAAAAGGTGGGTTCTGGAAAGGCAAATTACATAATGTGCAATCATGTTTGGCATTTGATGATCCCAATTGAAAATTAAAGAGTGTCAAACATCCAACAAGTTAGTTCCTTAAATTACAAATGCATTTTGTGGGCAAAGTGGGTATTTTAATTGACAAGCAAAAAATTGGGAATTGATTATCTTAACCTTGTAAGTTAGCTACACAAATGTGGTAAAGATAAACAACGGTGTGACGGCTGTAGAATTTCCAATGAATTATTAAAAAGGGTGGGTGTTACTTTTCAATATAAAGGGTTTTGTTTTCATTAAAAAGGGTGGGTTTTAAAATAAAAAGGGTGGTTCCAAACACCACTGCCAACTATGGGACTATCTTAGTGCTATACGCTGAGTATAATGTTTGAACGGATTCGAAACATCTGCTGCCATGGTGTGCGTGTGAAGTTGTCGCACTGCTAGTGTGTAGACTGCGCGGAACAAACAATTAAAATAGACCACGATCGCTAGTCCCAATAATTGGGACTCAACATTGACATTCTTTATGTATGCCTTTAAAGTATATATGTGAATCCTCCATTGATTTAAAGGTGCAACGAGAGATCAAACGTCCAGATTTTCTGAAACCAGTAGTGATTTCATATAGATAGACATGCAATAGACTCCCTAACTTTATTGGCTACAAGAACTTAAACTAAAATGAAAACAAAAGGGATTTGTATATGCTTATATTTCAATAGAAAAAATAGGCTGATTTCGTATTTGCTCCCTATACGAAATAGAAATTAACAATGTGTGTACCAAAGAGAAAACGTTACTCAGCTTAATCCTTTCAGATGGAGATATTTTAGATAGAAAGCTTTACACCAGTGCAAAAAATCAGAAATTTTCATATTTTTAGGGGACACTTGTATGGAAAATCTTCTCGTTGCACCTTTAATTAATGGCATTATGATAATTGTAACATAAGGTGAAGGATCATGCTCAGCAGGGACTAGCTAAGCGGACTACGCGATTACGCCTGTTGTACATGTCGCACACGCCAGTACTGCGTACGCTTAGCCTTAGTTCAAACATTGTACGAGGACTATAGTTGAAATTTTGAATTAATATATTAAAAAATTATATTCGAAATCTCTGAGTCAGACTTGAAATTGGCACCCTTAACATGCGTTTTTTTCTGTTAACGTTGCCGAATTCATGGGTGGTGGCAAGCCAGAATACTAAACTCTTTCCGATAGTTCGAGGTGACTCTAAATGGACACTCCATATTGGGAGTCGTTTCTGAGTTCGAGCATGAAGCCTAGACTTTTAAAACTGTTCATTTAACTGACCGTGATTTGCACAAATTGCTCAAAAGTCGCAAGCTATTTTTCCAATGGATGTGCAGTTTATGTCAGCCTGTACTTATAATTAGCGAGGATGTTTGGCCATCAAAATAGCGTGCAAACTGAACACAAAAATTGCAGGCCTAAATTATTCTGAATATGAAAACGGCCGATGTACAGTTTTAAAATATTCACTGCGTATGCTCGTCCCGGACGTATTAAATTGGTTGGGTGAACCGATATCAGATATTACATTTTGCGCCAGAGGGTGATGATTGAAAACACAGCGAACGTAAATCTAGTTGTTGTCATGCAATTTGCAATGCTACGCAGGCAGGCCAATACAGTTCTATATTTTTATATGGGAATAAAAGATTTTTTTAAATCTTTTATGTTTTTTTATCCCTGTCTTTTTATGATTTTTTTTAATTTCATATTTTGTTATTTATTCTTTATACTGGATTTTTACAAAAAACTGTTATTTAAAATCTGTACCTTATGTTTAGTGGGATTTTGTTGTACTTATTAATTTAACTTAATTTGTTAATTTGTATTCTTTAATTTACTTAAGCTATTATTGTTTTTTGTTTAAACTTTAATTTGATTTTGATTTTTTGTTTGTTGATGTTTGTTTATACTATTATTTTTTTAAATTCTGATTTTATTTGGTTGTTGGTGTTTTTGTTAGTTTCGGGACCAGGTAGTTACCATGAGGAAGGTAAGGTAAAGGGGACGGGAAATGTATACACAGGAAAGGAGGGCTCATCTCTCTTTCGAAGCGATTGGGCCAGACTCCACCCTATACTGTTGCTGTAGAGGGCTCGCTACACCTCCTTACAGCAAGTCTGTTACCTTCCGACATTGAAGAATGCCGGTACCCATTATACACCTGGGAGAGAGGAATAATTGAGGTAAGGCCCTTAATTCAAGGGCGCAACTATGGGCCACAGGGGGCTCGAACGCAAAACCTTTGGAGTGGCGAGGCGGGCGCGTATCCACTGGACCCACATGAAACTTGAACTTATTTACCATATTGCAAAAGCCATACGTTGATAGGCTACCACTATTAATCATAAAATCTAAAACAACCAAATAGTATTTATAGTAAATGCCTCGTATATAATAAAACATTGGTAAAAAATCTCACTTAACGGGTGACGGCGTCAATTTGAAGCAGTTCCTCCTCTCTTGGTGAAATGATTTTTTTTGCATAAACAATAATAATTTCATTAGAATACACTTTTAATTTTAATTATTCATAAGGCTAGAATGGAACTCGTATTATTTACCTTAATTAATTATTCATTGCCTTTGTAGTTTAGTGGATTATCTTTAATTTGCCTAATTAATCTTTCATATCCTTGACAGAATAAAGCGCACACAAAAGATACGTTCAGGGGAAACAAATTCCTCCTAAACATATTTTCTTATGCCCTAATTGGCAAATTAGTGCATAAGAACGGCGAATTTCCCCCTAACCCACACATAAGCTTATAATAATAATAATAATAAAAATAAATTTAAAGAATGAATATAAAAAAAAAAGTATGAATAAAATCAATGATTAAAAATAAATAGAGAATGAAAAGAAAGAAATACACAAACCAATAGGTACTAACAATGAACTCTTGGACAAAGAAGTACATAAAAAAAAATGAAAAGAAAGAAGAAAGCAGTCATCACTAAATTAAACGTGTACAATGGTGAAAAGATTATGATAGAAAGAGTTAATTGAAAAGTCTGATCAAATACCATAAATAAATTACCAATAAGTTCCAAGTTCCATTGAAACAGTTTTGTTGACGAGAGGTATGTCAGTGGTAAGCCAGGGGAAGGGGCTTACAAAAAGGTCGCCTAAATCTACCAGAAGCTCTGAATCTACTATGACAGGGAAGCAAGGGGCAATCCTTAAAAATTCGGTTGTGGATTTAAAGGCATGGTGCTCTCCATTCCTAAAACAAATGTGCACGAAGTGTGCAAAAAATACACTAATTTTCATTTACAATCGTGTTCTTTTGGTTCTTTGAACCGTCTGTAGGGGCACTTTTACTGATTGCGGAAAAATTTTAACTCAGGGGCCGCCTCGACTAGACATTTTGTGCGGGCGGGGGGGGAGTGTAAAGTGAAGAAAATGTTATTGCTGAAGTAAGAGTCCTTGGAAGCATGTGAGCGAATTAACATAACAACTAACGCGCAACGGTAGGGCCCACTAAGGGCCGTTGATAATTGTCCTAAGTAGATGCTCTTACAGACCAATTTTCTTGATCGTTTGAACGCCACCGCAAGGGCCTGACACAAACCGGGAAAGCATGAACGGGTGGGAGTACAGGGGGCCTGCTTTAGGAGCCCCGGCAGGGGCTCTGCCGTGGGTCCAGTGGGCGGAGCCCCCGAAGCTATGGAGTTAAGAATTCAGAACCTTTTTTCTCAAAATGACCACTGTTTGAGGGTTAAATAGTAAACAAGTCAAAGTAAGACCCGAGTAAGCCTGGTTCTAAAACTTTTGCTCACTGAGATGCGGCAGCTATACATGATAAGCTTGTACTGCACAAAGAGAATTGCATATCAGCGAGCGCCAAGGTCTTTAATGGGTGGTGAGGAGCAGAGCCTTATGGGGGCGACAGGGGGGCAAAGCCCCCGGAAAGCTATTTGATTTCAGCTTTCGAACCTTCAAGATATGTATTTTCATTAAAATCCGGCCATCGCCAGGGGGGGGGGGGGGGGGGGGAACACCCCCAGAGATCCTCAAAAAGAAGAAACACAAGGAAGAGACAGAGAAGGAAAAGAGAAAGAAAAGAAAGAGGGAAAGAGCGAAAGAAAGAAAGAGAGAAGGGGAAGTAAGAATGAAACAAAAGGAGAACACGACCTCAGAACGCTGAGATTGAACTCCAGAGTAGTACATAATCCAAATATCACAAATATTGGGCTTCCCTCAATACAATTAGTTTTGTTCCATCCTACCCAATGGAGTCATTCACGACCAAAACACCAAAGGTGTGGAACCCACCCCTCAGATTTTTGTTGAAATTGCGTCAAAGGGACTTTTTATGGGGCTACAGAGAAGGTCAAATAAGGAACAATCTAATGCCATTCCCTTTTGAAGGTATGGGGCTCTCAAAGTTTTACGACCTCGAACTATAAAATTGTGATACAGTATTAAAAAAACTTTTTAATTAATCTATATACTCATGTAGTTGCTTGTTATTGATGAAACAAGTGGCAAGTAGAATTTCTTGCCTCCCCCTATAAAATGGCCTCAAATTAAGTTGCATGGTGCAACATGCGACTAAAATTGGACCCACACATAGAGGGCTCTTATCTTGACGCGTACACCTGATAGGAACCAGTTCTAGCATTGAAAAAAATATTAGCATCACTATAACATACTGTGATAGAAGTTTTGTTTGTATATTATTTTTTTTTTGATGGTCTTCAGTGAAAAACAGATTAAAGCCCGTTTGGCCCATTTTGGTTTAAAAGTTGAAAAATTCAACCTTACCGGGAAAAAGTGCAAACTTTGACTAAAGTACTCGTGGAAAATTTTGAACGGTCACCTAACATGTCATGTAGGAATTGTTTGGGACATGTTTTGGATGATATGATCAATTAAAGGTGGTCTGTAGTGATGAAAAAAAAATACCCCGTAATACTTGTCCCAAATTTTGCATTTTATAGCGAAAGGTTTCTGAATTCAGAAAATTTTAAAAAACCAAAACTGAGCTTAATTTGACTTATATGTAATCCACATTTTTCACTGCAGACATCAAAAAAATACAAAACAAAATTTCTATCACAGTGATTGTGATAGTGTATGCTACTATTTTTCAATGATTGAACTGCATATCAGGGGTACGCGTTCAAGATAAACGCCCTCTATGTGGGTCCCATGTAGTCCATTTTCGCCCCAGGGAAAACTATTTGCGGGCCTATTTGTATTAGGGGGATGCAAAGAAATTCGGATGCCACTTGTTTGCATCAATAACAAAGCAATACGCTTATCTAAATAGCATTAAAAAGTTTGTTTAATAATGAATCACAATTTTAGTCCGAGTCGTTAAACTTTGAGTGACCATAACTTCAAACGGAAGGAAATTTGAATTGTTCTTTTGACCTCTTCTGTAGCCCCATAAAATGTACATTTGACTGC
Source organism: Ophioderma brevispina (assembly GCA_023653785.1). Lineage (NCBI taxonomy): Eukaryota > Metazoa > Echinodermata > Ophiuroidea > Amphilepidida > Ophiodermatidae > Ophioderma > Ophioderma brevispina. Next base: position 103,259 of record JAMKCH010045066.1, on the reverse strand, counting down.
AATTTCAACAAAAGATGAGAGGGGGGGTTCCACACTGGGTTTGGCATTGAATGACCCCAATGGTATAATGAATGTTAATGTGCCCAAAGTATTGTGATCAAAAATGTGTAAATACATTTGAGAAACACGAGGGGAGCCATGGTCCATTCCCCAAGATTGGTCTACCAGTATAAGGTGGAATGTTCAGCGGGAGTGAAGTGGTCAAGGAAAAAATTGGTAGGATCGATTCCCCAGCCCCCAGCACCATAAACTTCTAGGTCTACTGGCTGTACTTGAATTATTTACTATACTTAACCCTTAAAAAATACTTCTTAATAGCTAAAATCCAAGAGGCTTACGGGGGATCCGGCCACCTGGACTCCGGAAGGGGCGCCGGAGAAGGAAAAGAACTCGTTTGGGCGTTTCCGGTTGTCGCTTCCGTTAAAGACATTGGCGCTCTAGCTAGACTGATTTGTATATTGTTCTCCACTTAATGTGAGTATACTGCCCATATCAGTGAGCAAAGTTAGAAACCAGTCTTTTCTTTGATCATCTGAGTGACCATTTACTCCTCATCAAACTTTTTCAGTGGTCATTTCAATTGCTTTATTTAAATCAAACACTGTGTACAATCAGTTTTGCTTGATTGACATTACTAACGTCCTTCCTTATAGTCGAGTTCAATTTGGGGGTCTTTTGGAACAGTCCGTTATAGTGACAATTTATACTTTATTCTGCGCGTCGCAACTTTCGCGTGACGTGACAATTGTATGAATGCTAATTTATAACAAGTATTCAATTTTTCGATTAATTCAAGCTCTGCTCATAAATGCTACTTTGGCTTGCTTGACATCACGTTAAACGTTATACTCTTGCACTTCTGTGCTGCCTTTGTGCACACTATACCTGTATTTTGAACTCAACGTCATCGCTTAAAGTAACGTTCGCGATCCCCTTCCTTAAGTCCGCGATCGCCCCTACAGGGGTCGTGAGCCTCCCCCCGGTGTAGGGCGCAGATCCCTGGTTTAATGCCCTCCATGCAGAACTTAGGCGCTCATGAGCAACACGTCTGAATACAAGTTGTGAAGTTAGAGCACTGGTGTGCTGGTTCTAAGTCTGCGTGCTTCGATTGTGCTGGTGACTCTAAGTGTGCACCGCGCTTATGACTTATACATATGTTCTGACATGGCGGTACTTTGCACTTCTATATAGGCACTCATCAGTGATTTGCCAGCCTCATCCAGAAATCACAAAACATCACATCAAACAATTTCAGTAATTTTTTGCATGTGGTCTTCTCCAACAAGTACATGTACCTCACAGACCCATGGTAAACCGATGTACACGATGTACGATCCTAGTTACTAAGGCAACAAACATTCGGCATCTTTTACGTCACGTATTCTTAGTCTCTGACCACGGACTCATTCACTATCACAAGTCCGTGAACTGAGACTTCAGTATCTTATGAACACTGCACCATTTCTTCCTTTAATGTCCATTCTTACAGCCGTGCGATAAATAAAGGGTACAAGCTTGAGGCTGTCTAGTAGCGATATCTTGTATATTTAGTACATGTTTTCTCTTTCTGCAAATTCGCCACCAATATCGTTCGACCTGCTTTCCCGCGCCCCGGCATGACCACCTGATACCCGTTGTCTAAGATGCAGTATGTTTAACAGATTTGTAAACATGTTTACATCGTTGTGAGACAATTTGTGGTGTCTATGACTTGGATCAAAATTTTTGTAGTTTACACCATGTGATCCTCTGAGATACTTGCTACTCTGTAATTATCATCCGAAATGGGTCTGATCTCCCCCACATCATAAGTTGTTGTGATTGATTTTATTGAAGCCTTATGTAATTAATCTGAATGTCCCTTGGCATTATATGTTCATATGTACTCCATTTCGACCAGCGATTTAGATAGATACACCCCCTGGTTTCTTTCTCGACGCAGGATCATGACTATATGATACCACGATTCCACACAAGCGTCAGTTGTGTAATGGCGAGTGACAGTTTACAACTCCCCATCGATACTGTGGACTTGAGGTGTGATGGCATATGTTCGCGTAACTCATACGTTGAGGGTTCCATGGTGCTCGGTTTCAGCCTCAGTTGACTTGAGACTACGTTTTTGTGAGCGGACTGTCTATATCTGGTCTATGACTTTTACTATATGTGACCTGGCCCTTTTTTAAAAGGATTTTTTTGTTTATCCTCAGCAAAACAAACAGCTCCTTGCCTCCAGGTTAATGCTTAATATGTCATTGCATCGAGTTAAATTGTGATTTGGGCATATGAGGCGACATGAATACGACGCAATGGGTGCACTAAGCCTCGCTCCTGACACTAGTGTATAGCGTCTATACGGGGGAGGTTCCAACAGGCCAATCAAGACCAGTCGGTACGCTGGGTCTATTGCTGTCCGTGGCTGATGCGGCACCCATCTATATAATTATAATCTTTAGAGAGAAGAGATTATCAACATTTTTTTTTTGTTCCGAGTTGTCTCAGAGATGTATGGCTTTCTATCTCGAGACGTTCTTGATTTTTTGTAAATGGTGGGTATAACAATTTGCAATTGTTTTGCCAGATTGCACATCTCACCTTTTTCAAAAAATTCAGTTCACTATGGTATACACAGGGGAAAGAAAACCGGGTGGGTTGTAGCTAGCTAAAGCGCGTCGCTGATGCATATGGGTTTAAAACATTATTGCCGATACGGCGTGCATAGCAAATGCGTGCTTGAAAACGTACAAGGGCGGTTGCTATAGGAGAAAAACGAGGAGTGGGGCTGTACGGGTTTACGACTGCATATTATGTTGCGGGGACCCCGCGGGAAATCATCTTTTAATGCGGTTGTTGCGCATCGGATCCCGGACGGTCTACTTTGATGCAACGGGGGTTCGAGAATCAAAATAGGAGATTTTAGGATGGTGTACCTAACTTTTGATATTCAAATCCTTGCACGAAAGAATGTGAGGACTCGCGGGTGTGTTATGATAAAAAAATGATCTCACTTACGGAAAGTTACGAGGTGCAATACTGATGTTTCATTTGGAAGAAGAAACTGGGGCCTACACTTGCACTGGATATGACTGGATCTACAGGAACTTGAGGGGATTTGAGGGTGGGTGAGCGTGTGTGTGAGAGAGAGAGAGGGAAGAGGGGAGAGAGCGAGAGAGAGGGAGAGAGAGAGGGGAGAGAGAGATGGAGGAGAGAGAGGGCGGAGAGAGAGGAGAGGAGAGAGGGAGGGGGAGAGAGAAAAGTTAAAGGAGACGAGTTGGAAGAGGGGTCTCGGGTGTGGTTAGGGTTAGGGACGTGGTAATGTCAACATAGCTCATTGTGTCACGGTCATCGAGGGCTTCGTTCAGTGACCGATTTCTTTCCCGGGGGGGGGGGGAGGGTAACCTGTACATGAGCCCGGGTAAACCCCCGAGTTACAAGGGTTCCGCGTGACCCTGATGGGGAGACCAGAACGAATAAAGTGGTACACTATCTGAGACTAGATCTGTCAAAATGCAGGGATACCATATCAGAGACCAGACCTTTTAAAAGACACCCTATCCGAGACGCGGGCCTATAAGTAATATTCCCCTCCATTAGCTTCCATTGGAGCTATTTTATGGACTTTGTTAGTTTTGAGGCATGATATAACACAAAATCATCATTCAACAGATTCCTGCTGTTTTTATACTTATCTAAAACTGAAACAGTAAAATTGATACCCTATGTGAGACTGACAGAGAAATAGGTTGAATTTGATACCCCTATATTGCAAGGCTCGAGACCTGCCCAGTCTTCGCGTTTTTTGTAACTCGGGTGGATACCCGACCAGCATTACCCCGTTACTCCCACCCGGCCTTTGTCTCAGCTATGGGGGCCCGTCATATGAATATCAGCGATTTTTCAAAGGTAAAAAGAAATGAGATTTTTCTGCATTGTTTAAAAAAAGTGGAGATCACGACTTTTATTAGCCAACAATACAGTACGTACATGGCATTCTTTAAGCCCAACTTCAAAATGCCCTTCGTGTCTATTTTTACAAAGAGCGTAGCTAGTAGCATATAAGGTGTTGTGACAGGGGGAGGATCCATGATTTGAAAAAGTCAAAATTTACCGGGGGGCGGCTGAAAGGTTGTAACTGTCCAAAATGGCCTGATTTTGCAAGAGTTTGCAGAATTACTGGGACGCGCGCGCCCCCTCCCTCCCTGGACCGCGCCTGGTTTATCTGACCTACCCGGGACCTACCACTAGCAATTAGAGACAAAATTAGCAAATTTGGGGCCAAAATTGTTTAAAACTCCAAATTTTGATGTTTTGGCCCCCCAAGAATTTCACTTTTGCCCCCTTAAAAAAACACATTTTTTCCCGTCCACCCCCCCCAGAGAAAAAAAGGTTTGGTGACCGACATGAAAAGAGATACTTGAATGGAAAACAATGACTGATTGTGGCTTTTACAGGGTCCATCGAAATGCAAATAGAATGATGTGGTTTGTGTAAAGTCTACAAGGAGGGGCGAGAAAGCTTTCCAATAGTTGGGTGTGATGACCTCATTAGTGACTATTGACTTTTTCCGAGAGTAATAGAAAATTCCAGGGGACTGGTTTGAATCTTATTCATGGCACTGACTGAAAATTCAATAGTTTCCCTAATGATGTCATGCAGTGTAGTGTATTCTTTTTGTGGCCCTGCTTATTGGAATGGAAATGGCCCCGTAAAGATTTGACTAGGTTTATCATCTCATTCCCTGGGACCTTTAATATGGTGGAGATGGAAAGGCTATATACGGAGAAGTTACGAATACGGGATGTTGGGACGGCGAATCATAAACTGACATGATGACGGAAACTTTATCGGTTGGAAAGTATGAGAAAAAAAGGACAGGAAGTAAGGGTTTAGCACACGGGAGTAGGCCGAATAGTGAGAAAAAGTTTAACACAACGTATATGGGATGATATATTGACGTTTCGCTATTTATACATGGAAACTACATGAGCTATAGGATTAAAATGGTCGATAACATCTCCCGTTATTTCCTTTTCTGTATAACGACGCAAAAGGTATAGGCGAGGGGAGAGTAGTTTTGAGCAAAAAAAATTTAATCTACGTTAAGTTTTAGGGATTAAATATTGATGTTTCCTTGTTAGAAAAATGGTAGTAACGAGAAATATGGGAATGTGTTCTTAAAATGATTCAATGGGGAGTCATAAATTTCAGGATAACGGGTAATTTATACAGGAGTTTAAGGAGTTGTCACAATTCACTCTGTGTGTGTGTGCATGCGTATTTACTGTTCGTGGTTGCGGTTGGTACTGTGTCGCCATAGTGCATGGTCACTTCTTCAGTGATCGCTTCTTTTTCAATGATCGCTTCAGTTTCATTAAGGATAATACACGCTGAGTGTGGGTACATTACAATTGCATAGATTCTTGTGACCGGAGTGAGCATTCCCTAAATCTAACACCCCTATACAAAAGGGAACCTCACTCAAACCCTACAGGACCGATCAACATCGGTACGCCAAACCTTATCCCTGACCTCTTCATCTTTAGGGATCAACACGGCGGTAACGTATATTTTTTGCTGTCGTTTTTACCCTATTTTGTGGGCAGGAAACTAGCTGTTGGTCTAGGTTCAGCGGGTTTTTCCCCGTTTAGGAGTCTTAGACTCTTTTTGTGGGGTTTTTAAAGCTCACTGGTGTTAGTGAAAATGTGGAACTATTTTTGGCCGTTATTTTAGAATGACGGCTGTCAGCTGTTAGCGTAGGTCCATTGGCTCATCCCCTATAGGTTTGGTACGCATTGTCGGGTTTTTGCGACATCCGGACTTTCGTGATTTTGACATTGTCTATCACAATATGTTATATAATATTGTATATATTGTGTTTATTTAAGATGTATTAATAGTAGTTATGATAAATATGTTGATGTGCTGATCGGGCTTGCTTTCTTGTCATTCTTTCACACATACAGATGCCGCGTGTACAGCTTTGGTATCACAGTCACGGAGTCTCGACTAGCTGATCTAGAAATAAATTTGATAGTTTTACAGATTTAATACCGATTCTTTCTTAAAGTGCGTTTTTCGGTTATTCTGTATCAATTTTGAGCGTGATCCAATGTCTTATTCTATTTATATTTATTATATACCACAAAGTTTTGGATTATTGATTGTACCTTACAATCCTTGTTTTGCAGTTCTAATGAGGACCAGTCTTGTTCTCTCACAGTTACATCATTACTTTTCAGTATCAATTCAATCAATCAATCGATTGATCATTCAAGCAGTCAAATAATTTTATTTCAACTTCTGGAAGTGTTGTCTAGTTTGTCGAGGACTTAAAAATTTGATCGCATTTGTATCGATAGCGATAGCAGGTCGCTGTTCGTCAAGAATTGGGTAAGCTTTCCCCGAGTGTAGCCCAAGCCTCAGGAAGGAGTTCCTCCAGTGCGAAGTCCCGGTGAACCAGGGTCGTTCCAATTCCGCGTCGCGCACCCCGGGGCCGCGCAAAGAGTTGAGAGAGGACCTTGTGCTGGAATCCTTCTCCACGTGCATTCTGACGTGTCTGCACGGGAGACGATTCCCGGGAACCATCAGAGGGAGTTTCTGATGGTGTCCCGAGCGCCCATCAGGGTTAATTTGCAAACCAGCAGCTGCCGGAGATGAGTTAGGACTTTTGCCACTCTCAACCAAATGCGATGGTAGTTTGCATAACAATGAAATCAATGCCAAACTAGGGCGTTGCAGTATCCAGTCGGCCCGGAGTTCTCTTGAGAGCGCTCTTGCTTCACAAGGACCTGAAGCTATAATAGAATACAATGCCCACGGGCATACATGATGGGGACGCTCATGATTAATGAGAGAGAACAAAGAAGTTCCCTTTGAATACGTGCCTCAGAGCGCATTGAGAGCACAAAGAGGCGTTTCACGGTTACTATCAAGGAGGACACAACAAGTGTTACTCCGAGTCCATATTAATATGGACCAGGTGGGATCCCAATCCCCAGGATATGATGGGATGCTCACAGAACTTGAGGGGAAGGAATTCCTTCTTTAATACCGCACCTCAGCAACGATGAGCATACGCATGAAGCGCTTCACGTGTCAAATTGCAAGTTAGTGTTCTTGCCTCATTAATTTCGTTGCACAGATTTAAAATTTTAATCAATATCCGATTCCACTTATAGAATTCGATATAAAGGTGTTGGGCTGGGGAAAGCGTGTTTTTTTAAAGATATGTTTTGGAACTATTTTGTGGTGAAGATATAGAGTGAAGCTGACGGAAATCGTATTTGATACCAGAGGTGCTCTGTGATGTAGGCTGAGTGGTTTGGAAGGCGGTCCCCAGGGGTGTGGCCAGATTATCGAAGCCTGTTAGAGGTGACCTGGGTTCTTTTTGTTTGTTAATTGCCAATCGATATCATTGTCTAGCAGGGATTTCTTTCAGACAGGAGCTTATGGTTTCTATTGGCTCAGTCTCAGGTTGTCCCTCCCAGCCTTTGAGTTGGCGGAGATCGGCCTTACTTGTATGGTTGTTGTAGCGTCACATGCACGCCTAGGATTAGCGGGTTGTGCGGCGGACCGGGATTCGGGGAATGCATCCTCTTTGTATCTCAAATCAGTCCTTTTCTTCGGCAAGGAGTTCCAGTACTATCGTTGGACTTATTGTGCCGCAAGGCAGTCTCGTATCCAGCCTCGTGGTGCAGGGGGCTATGTCATCGAACTTTGTCAAACTCATCAGAGCCGGTGTGAAAGTAATCATGTCCGACAGGTATCATAGGCCGGGTTCCAGAGACGACAACGGAATAATAAAAGCGTGAAATAATGTTGCTCGGAGAGTCAACTGCATCGATGCCATATTGTTCACCATTGTTCCCGGGACCGTGTGGACGGAGGAATTATCTCATGCCACACTGGTAGTGGGCCAGTTCTTGTTGTTGTCGCATGGTTGGGACACTCACCGTTGACGGGGCTGTCTTTGTCACAGGTCTGTTTTGTGGGGAGTGATCATCCACTCTCCTTTTGAAGTCTGTAAAGGAGTTTCAGAATGAGGAACTAGTTCGATTCTTTGGCCCCCTCCGTTCCCGGGAGTGAAAAGGAGGGGGGGGTGTCATAGCGATGTGGAAGCGTAGGACCTAGCGTAGATGTATCATGATCAGTGTAAGGCAGCCGGTTCGGGTTCAGTCGTTGAGGGCGCCGAAGGGGATATGTGTCACAGATTAGATGCAACGTGTCCAGTCTTTATCTAATGCTCTCAATCCTGTTTGTAGGACCCACTTATTTCAAAAATGGGCTCCGGGGTGGGGTTGCCATTCGGTTTTATGTCTCTGAAAACTCGATATGAATACATTTCAGTATGATCTAGAATATGTGGATGTGATGTGTCTCTCGATCTCAAGGATGCGTTCCTGTACGTCCTTTAGTTCAATCTACGTGTTTGTGTTGGTATAAAACAGCCCCCTCTGTAGAGCCAGTTTTATTCCATTGCTCGTGGTCCGTCAGACGATTGCCTTAGGTTTGGTGTTTGTCCTGGTTAAGTCAGGTCCGTTTTCGTCCTGACACCGGTATTTTGGGGTTCGGGAGATCTATTAGTAGTCAGTCAATTTGGCACCGCAAGGTAGGTTTTAAACAAAATAAAATATGTTGAAGATTCTCAGTCTTATGGTATATTTAGTGGGATCAATCCTAGATCCTGGGGGAGTATCCGCGGACACAAAACGAATGCTCTTTATTCATTTCCGACACCCTCGTCGATGCAGTAGGGTTGTCTGATGTTGTTAGGTTTGAAATACGTGGTGGGATTTTTCATCGTATCTTGGACAGCCGGGGGGCGATTCCCGCCTCCCCATCCGGGTGTATAGAGTCGGTAGTGTACCCAAAATAGGTTGTGGAGTCTATATTAAATTATTTTTCATCATACCACTGTTCGTACGGTCTCTAGAGAAGTCAGTGATGTATATCAGGATTTTGGAGCTCTGTAATGTTGAGCGGCGGCCTCACTTCCCCGAAGGTTGTCCATTAGTCTTGATGGAATGACATGGTCGTCACGCGGCCAGGACTTAGAATCCAGCAAGCAGGCCGCTTTGCCTGGTTTTTCAGGTTTTGCAATAAGTAAATTTACTATCTTCCATCCAGTGATGAGTTGGGCGACGCCCGCATTCCCTTAGACATCTATGATACGTGGAGAGGTGCCGCCAAGCCTATGCCCCATTCTCCCAGGAGTTTGAAGTGAATCGAATTGAGTTGGTGTGTTTTCTATGGTTCGTTATGTTTGACACCAGGCCGGTTTCGGTACGGCCCCCGCTTGTTGTGGATCCCTCCTGCCCCTGTCGTGGGGCTTCACGCCGCCCTGTCGACCAGCAGGAGGTCGACAGGGTCATGCATCGCCCATTTCAAGTTGTTGTTGGGATTTTGCGCACTATGACGGGAGAGGAGGAGAGCACTGACCTGTACAGAGGTCAGTGGGAGAGAGGCTGTCAACATGTGGAAAGTAGTGCGCCACATTCGGTTGTTCAAAATACCGAGATATTTTGTATGGTTGAAGGGTCTTATATTCAAGTCCTACGAAATTGATTCAAAACGATTTCAAACGGCCCTTATGGATAGGCAAGTATTGCCTATAATTGGTATATCTAATATAGGGCCGATGATGGGGGGTTTGTTTACATAGACTTAATTGTATATTTCACAATCGGCGGTTGTATACCCATCGAGGAAGTCATGGGAGCGGAATTCTGACTGTTGCCGACTATAGTTTATTCAGATAACGGTTTATAGCTGATCGTAAAACACGTTACCGAGGACGGATTCAATCGGCATCCACTCGGCTGGACCAGGGTGGAAGCAGCTATATAGGACTATAGTCATCGGGAGCCATAGCCCGTATCCAGGCTGAATTAAAGCTTGTAACCTAGGTTGGGTGAAGAGTAATCTATGAGGCACTATCTTTAACGTTGTAAGTGGATGGAGGCCCCCCGGGGGAATTATAAAATTTTTACACGATCCGTGGTGTCGGCTTTAGGCCTATATCAATGAATATGAGGCCTAGTAATTCTCACGCTTTTTAAGTTCGTTGTAATAAAGTGTGATTGGGCTTAAGTTTTCTGGGTGTCTTTAGCCTCTTAAATATAAGACTACATATGTTTAATGGCATAATATTGGTGGTATTAGGATAGCCGGACCTTGGAAGAATACACCGTATCATGGTGAGCTGTAAGGGGTTTTCCTTCGTGTAATATTTGGCACGATAATCAATCTACACACGTAGGCCTACTAGGCCTACAGTAAATGTAGTTTGGGCTTTACACGATTCTTTCTTCGGGGATACCAACCGCAAATTGATTAAGTGCAAACGTGCCATTTTATGTTGACCAGTATGGCCTGCTCAGGTAATGGACGCCATTTTGGTATATTTATATTTTCAAAACGTCCGCTTATTTCGTGTGATTGAAAATTTTAATTTTGGGCAACGACCGTGTGAGTAATAAGACGCACGAAGGCTATTTTAAATAGCCTGTCGTGCCGTATTACCAAACGGGAACCGAACACGTTAAATAGGATTTAACGTGTTCGTCAGTATTCGAATCTGGTTACGTCAACCCGGAAGTGTTTGGAGTAGTTTGTTGACCCGAGGCCAATGTGCAATTCAAGGGGCAGACATGTGCAATTTGGTCTTGGACATGTTGGCGGTAGTTTCAAGAGGAAATATTAGGTCTGTTCTTTTCAAATGGTGCGTGTTTTTGCAAGGACACAGCTAGTTCTTCGTATCCAGCCTCAGCGTTAGAATCGATATTTTTATTGTCAATGGTGATTCGGTTGTTGTTTTCCCGTCGCGGGAATCTTTCCGCGATTAGATCGATTCAACACGGGCGGCCCGTCGTCCTCAATCTTTCGCACTCCATGCTCGTAGTTGGTATGGACATGTTCGAAGAGATTAACAATGTTCGCCCTTGAGTTCGGGTTGGGCCCAGCCTAGGGCTATTCCTTTTTGTTTCTTCAAAAAGCCCAATCAGAAGCTCCGTATGAACTAAGGGAGTCGGCAGACATGTAAGATATTTCGATTAAAACGACCTTTCAATCACGTGGGGTCGCGGGTGATCCGAGTGGGAATTAAGCCCTGTCGGCCGATTAGAATGCTTTTGGTTATTTTTAGACGGGAATTTAATAATTTCTTTTTTTTTCTTATGCTAAATTTGTGTTATTTGTTATATCCATAAGTTTCATTTGTAATTTCTCCCTGTTTGGTTTTTTCGTCTCCCAGTACAGTAGGCCATATGCTGAATAAAATTGAAGAATTGGTCTGTCCTGATTAACCATACTGAACTTCTATTTATTTTATTTATTTATTTTTTTCCCCCCCGGCGTCTCCGATTTTTCTTCTTAGTATTACATAAATGTAGAGAGTATAGGCGTTCATATGCCCATAGGGGATTGGATGTGATCCTATCACATTATTTGGTTAAGCCCTATCGGATATGCTCGAATGTGGTTGTAAGAACCAGGTAGCAAATCTACCAGGTAGGGTTCTGTAGGGCAGGTGATCAGTAAAATTCTGCATGGTTTAGTCGGTTGATGTTAGAGTCAAGCCTAGAGGTAAGAGTAAGAGTGGACGGTCTCGCCGATAGTAAGGGACTGCGGGGTCATTTTTCGACTGTCTTACGGTGAGAGTCTGTTTTAACATATCTATTACGTTTAGATTTCGGTTATTTGTGTACCGACATATTCTGGCAGTTTTTAGTAAGACCATGAATTATCATAGTTAAACTACTATACAATACTACAATGAGTAGCTAAGGGCTGAGAGATCTAAGTTTGGGAGGATATTTTTGTATATTACGTTTCTCCAAGGTGTTCTCACCTCCTCTGCTCTGTGCCAGTCTGTTTGCAATTTGTACTGTACCCACATCAGCGTAAGTATTAATCCGTAATAAACAAGTAAAGACACTAAGGTCGTTTGTTATTGGATAGTATATACTTATGATGTGGGTACATTATACTCCCAGCCCACCCCAGACACCCGAGAACCTCGGGCTGTTGATCTGTAGGACCTAAGTAGAAGAGGTCAGGGATAAGGTGGGCCTAACCCGATGTCTCGATCGGTACCTGTAGGGGTTGGAGTTCCTTTTGTATTGGGGTGTTAGATTTAGGGAATGCTTCAATGTCACACGGAAGATTGCAATTTGTAATCGCTACCATAAATCAGGTAAGTATATAATAATACTAATAAACAAACAGCACTTAGTGCTTGTATGTTCAGTGATTCGCTTCTATAAGTGATCGCTCCAGTTCAAGCAGCTAGCGGGAGCCCGCGCAACGCGCGGGCCTCCTCCGCCTCGTTTTGCATATGGCACGCAATTAATTAGTAGTTGGGCGTGCGTGTCTTACACACAAATGTCAATTCGATCCAACCAAACAATCGCCAAAATATCAGTGTGCTGTGGTGTGGATTGGGTGGTAAAATTTTGTCGACCCATGGCCACAACACGAATGAAATGACAAATCAGTCGTCTTGATTTAAATAAAACCGCCTCAATAATACAGCTTTCACATCGCGCGCAAGTTGCATTATGAGAAAAAATGAGGTATCTGAGCACAATGATCCAGGGACACTATTATTACACATGGCCACCTCTAACACATACAGTAATTTGTATCACTAACGATTAGGTATTATGCAAAGCGGCACCCACAGCTGTGGAAGAGCGGAGGCAGCCATTGCTTTCTATTGTTGGTAATCTTGTTATTTTGTGGTCGGCAACAAATTGCGAGAGGTTTTGTATTGATTAAAGATAACGACACGTTTTGACTCTCCATCTATATAGAAAATCTTTGGTCATGTAACATGTGAGACCATTTGAAATGTGTAAAGAATGAGTTGTGTTTGATTTTGTGTGTCTTTATGTGTTTCCATGTGTTTTCAGCAATGAACCAGCATGCGTTCTAGAAAATTCACTGAGAAGTAGGCGACGGTGGTAGGCCTTTGATAAGCGCACTCAGATTTCCAGCCCTAAGAACCAATGGCCAGACCTCGCTATCCAGAAATAAAGCAGAGGAGGATTTTCCCTCCTGATATTCTCTGTGGGGATGCCCAGAAAAGAGTTGGGGTAAGTGAACCACTACTTATGTCTGTGTCTCATCTCTGTCCTGCAGTGACGTCTCTGCGCAAACGATTGGTTGGTCGCAGAGTAAACGGCTTAGCGCTGCTGAAGCGACAGCACTTTTTACCACACGCACAAAGACGGTATTTCTTGACGCCGGCGTAAATGTTATTGACATCACGGCACAGAGGAAGAGACCCAGACATAGATGTGTATAAATGGTACTGTTTAAGCTAAGTTTTGTAATTGTTAGTTCCCTTGTTCACAATTTTGTTCTATCTTGCAAAAAAAAAAAAAAATATGGATCTATTAAAATTTGCAACCCTATTTCCCAATGTTCCTGTGGGCTATATAAGTACCAACATTTATAATTAAGATGAAAAAAAAAATGATAACGCTTTAAAAATCTTGTTATTTTGTTTTGTCAATGTGTTAATTTAAACAACTATCTAAAAGTAGCAATGACTTTTGTTTGACATGTTTTGAAAATAAAACAGATATAAGTCTGTATTGCTTAATGGAAAGTACTGGATTTTCAGGGAGGAGAGTGAATTTTGCTTTGGAGCAAATTAAAGATGTGTTAAGCCTTGGCAACATCACAAAAATGCTTGGCAACTATGGTGTGAATGAATCTTTGCTAAGATGAAGTTCACACCTACATCTATGTCCCCCCTCCTTGTGCTACGAATTTCCTCAGTGGAGCCCCTACAAGAGCAGGACACACTATGGAATATAGCCAAGGAGAAGCACACACCAAAAGCAACAACATTCCAGGGACCGCATGAAAAGTTCGGAAGAAGCTGGAATGAGCAAGTTCATGCCCCACCAGCGCGATACTCACTAATCCAGAGTTTTTTTCACCATGAAGTCGTCCCGGTCAGGTGAAACCATCCAGGAAGTGGTTAAAAATATCTCTTTATGGTATCGTGCGGGTACTTGTGGCCACACAGGCTCGTAAACCCAGAAGTGTGTGACAAATGTTTGTTTCTAATGGATAATCCAATAGGTTAATTCAACAAAACATACATTGCCACGTGTTTCAGAAAGATTGGCGATTATTTTAATTTTATCACGATGAATTAGTCAATAGGGAAGTCCTAAATAAGTTGTGTGAGCTGTTCCACTCGGACATTTTTGTGTTTGTAAATGTTTCGCATTTTGCGTGTTTTAATTGATGATTTGGAGCTTCCTTATGGAGAAACATGTGTATTTTGTGGTGACTATTTGTAGACAGGGACTGATTTTTAGGAGCGTGAGAGCGGATAGCCCCCTACAGTATCTTAAACACTTTTAGGAGACTGGATTTAAAGCTTAACTTGGGATCTGTTCATTACATGGGTAGTCTTCGCAATGGTAAATGCACATTGAACCGCTCTCCTCAAACTCTCCCCGATAGACCCGGGAGCTGTTTACTGAGCCACCTTATTTTAAAAGTCAGTTTGTTTGTAGGAGTCAGTATAACAGGCGGTAGATTTGATAAATTATTGAAATATCTCCCTCCCAAATGGCAAGTCTCACAAAGACATAGCCTGAATAACACCATTGGATAGCATATTTCAAATTGCGGCATGAACTTTGAAATTGTCCTGTGGTAAATTGTCTAACAGAAACTCATTTTTGACTCATTGTGAGTGTGTTTTCCAACAATAAACACAACACCTATCTCTCTCTGTGGAGTGGAAGTGGCTAAACGGTCGGGCCAGATTCTTGGCATGAATGACAAATCAGCATAAAAATACTGGTCTGAAACCCTCTAAATCCTTGTTGACAGGTTTCCATGTTTATAAAATAAACCTTCTGTGAAAAACAGAACAATTAAAGCAATAATAGCACATCTCTTGAAGAAGTACATGAAAAAAATGAAAGCAGTCATCACTAAATTAAACGTGTCCAAGGTGAACTATGATTAGAAAGAGAATTGCAAAGTTCAGATAAATACCAATAAATAAATACCAATAAGTTCCAAGTTCCATTGGAACACTTTGGTTTGACAGAGAGGTATTTGTCAGTGGTAAGCCAGGGGAAGGGGGCTTGCAACAAGGTCGCTATATCTACCGGAAAGCTCTGAATTACTGATGACAGGGAAGCGAGGGCAATCCTTAAAATTTCGGTTGTGGCAGTCTAAGGCATGGTGCTCTCCATTCCTAAAACAAATGCGCACGAAGAGTGTGCAAAAAAAACAAAATACACTATTCATTTACAATCGTGGTCATTTTTGGTCTTTGAACAGTCTGTAGGGGCCTTTGTTATGATGTGCGGAAATTTTAATCAGGGCCGTCGATTAGACATTTGCTCAGGGGGGGGGGGGGTAAAGTGAAGAAATGTATTGCTGCCGCTTGCAGTAAGAGTCCTGGGAAGAATGTGAGCGAATTAAACAATACAACTAACGCCGCCGGTTCGTGCCCACTTAAGGGCCGTTGATGAATGAAATTGTCTAAGTAGATGCTCTTACAGACCATTTTTTCTGATCGTTTTAACTGCACCGCCAAGTGCCTTGACACAAACCGAAAAGCCCTGAACGGGGGGGGTACAGGGGCCCGCTTAGGGACCCGGCAGGACTTGCTCCTGCCGAGGTTCCAGGGGGCGAGAGTGCCCCGGAAGGCTCTTGGATTTAAAGAATAAGACCTTCAAAATGACCACTGTTTGAGGGTTAATAGTACCAATTCAAAGTAAAGACACGAGTTAAAGACTGGTTTCTAACTGTGCTCACTGAGAGGGGCAGATACATGTATAAGCTTGTAATGCAAAGAGAATTGCATATCAGGAGCGCCAATGTCTTTAAGGGGGTGGGGAGGAGCAGAGACCTTCTGGGGGTCCAGGGGGCAAAGCCCCCGGAAGCTATTGATTCAGCTATTCAGAACCTTCAAGATATGTATTTCAATTAAAATAAGGCCCATAGCCTGGGGGGGGGGGTGTGGGGGGGAACACCCCCAGCGATCCTAAAAAAGAGGAAGAAACAAAAAAGGAAGATAGAGAGAAGGAAAAGAGAAAGAGAACAGAAAGAGGGAAAGAGAAGAGAAAAGAAAGAGAGGAAAGGGAAGTAGAATGAAACAAAAGGAGACGACATCAGAACGCATGAGATTGAACTCCCAGACTTACATGTACATAAATCCAACATATCACAATTCTTTGGCTTCCCCTAAATCCAATAGTTTTGTTCCAAGCCTCTAACCAATGGTAATCATGAATTGTTAATGTGCAAACATTATGTGATCAAAATGTGATAAAATAAATTTGAGCAAACACGGGGGGCCATGGGCCATTCCACAATTTGGTTCTTCTACCAGTATAAGGGGAATTTTCAGTCGGGGAGCTGAATTGGTCAAAGAAAAAAATTGTAGGGATCGATTCCCCAGCCCCCAGCACCCATAAACTTATAGGTCTACTGGCTGTCATTTGAATTAATACTATAATTCCTTCAAAAAAATTACCTTTCTTAATAGCTAATATCCAAGGGCTTCTTTTCTGGGGGCTCCGCCCACTGGACACGGCAGGGGCTCCTCTGCTCATGCACCGCATCCGTTAAAGAAATTGGCGCAAGCTATAATGTGTATAGTTCCCCTTAAGGTTATACTGCCCATATCAGTGAGCAAAGTTAGAAAACAGTCTTTTCTGGAATTGACTTACCATTTAACCCTCAAAAAGTGTGTAATCAATTGATAAATCAAACACTGAAATCAGTGGACTTGCTTGACATTACTAATGTACCTTATAGTCGAGTTCAATTTGGGTCTTTTTGCCAGTCTACAAGTGACAATGATAATTATCTGCGCCCGAACCGCGAAAAATTTTACTAATCAAATACAAATTCAATTGATTTACATCAAACACCTGCAATAATCACTTTGGCTTGCTTGACATGTTTAAATAATTATTTGACCATTCTGTTCTGACTTGGACCAAGTAACCTTCATTTTAAATCACTTCATTTAAATTAACTTAGAGACCCACTTCTTAGGGTCCGCGACCTAAAAGGGTCGTGACCACCCGGTGGGAGACCTTGTTTTATTCATGCAATTAGGTCTGACTCTAATACAAGTTGTAGAGTAACTGGTTGCTGGTTCTTAGCCTAGTCTTGCATGTGTAGGACATTAATGGTATTATTGCTTAACGTATGTGACCTGGCTTATTTGACCTTTAAAAGGCACTATCAGTGATTTGCTAAATCAGAAAAATCAAAAATCATCAAAAATGATTTTTGCATGTTGTAAACAAGTACAGGTACCCCTAACATACCATGCAAACGATAACACCCGATGCTACCTAATAAGGACAAAATCAGATATTTAGTCATTACTGGGGGGGGGGGGTCCCCGTCACGGCCACTTACTAAAAACGTAAGTGAACTGAGATGATTCATATCGTGAAACACTGCCATTTTCTTCCTTTAATGGCAATTCGTCAGTTGGAAAAGGTAACTTAATGAGGATTCTACAGACTTATCTTACTTTTAAGCTATTTCTGCAATTGTCCCCAAAAAAAAAAAATATTTTGATTCCTTTCGGGTGAATCACTGATAGTGTCTTAACTAGCAGTATTTTCCAATTCGAATGTTTAAATCTGTTAGATAGCTTGTTTGTTCCTTCAAAACTTGGACAAAATTAGTTTAAACATGTGACTCCGATGGTACTTTCCTTACATTTTAATTCCATTCAAATTAGGTCTGACTCTAAACAAGTTCTGTGAACACATGAAGCTAGTAAAATCTGAATTCCCTTGGCACGTTCAGTACCTTCCATTCACCATGTATTAGAACTACACCCCTGGTGTTTTGGGTATGATATATGAAATCCAGATCAAAGCAAGGTCAGTTTGTGTCAATGTATGTACAAGTACAACCCACTGAACTGTGTCCTTGGTGATTGAGCATATTGTAACTCATAGTGAGAGTCACTGGTGCTGGTTCTAGCCTAGTCTCGCACTATGTAGTGACTCTAAGTCGTATGATTTACATAGTGACCTGGCTTATTTACTCAGCAAAACAAACCAGGCTCATTGTCACCATTGTTTTAATGCTTACTCTGTATGCATCGATTTAAATGGATTCGGAATAAATGTGCACATGAATACACCCAATGTGTGCCATACTCCTGTTGAATAGTATAGTCAAGGGGGGGAAACCCACTCAAACCATCGTCCTGCTGGCGCTGACATCCTATCTAATAAGAGAGTTCTCACCATTGTTCCGCGAGTGTTTCTCAGAGATGGTCTCTATCTCGAGTTTCTGATTTTTTGGTAAATTGTTGGTAGACCATGCCATGTGCAATCTGACATTCAATTTTTTTCAAAACATCAGTTACTATGGAAATAACAGGAAAACGGGTGTGTTGCTAGCTGAAGAGTGTCGCTGATGCATTATGGTTAACATTATGTCTCTACGGCTTTGCAATAAGCAACTGCGTGTCGTGACAACGTACAAGCGGCGGTTGCTATAGGAGTACAGGATTGGTGGCTTGTACGCGTTTACGCTGCCAATTATGTTGTCGGGTGACCCCGCGGGAAATCAAGCTTTCACTTCGGTTTGTTTGCCTGCATCGTGATCCAGACGGTCGACTTTGCATGCCACGGGAGAGTTCGAGATCAAAAATAAGGAGAAATGTGAGCCTCTCTGGTGGTGGTTTTATGAAAAAAGATCACTTACTGGAAATTCCTGGGCGCAATATTGATGTTTCATTTGGAGAGAAACTGGGGCCTACACTTGCACTGGATATGACGGATCCTACAGGAACTTTAGGAGAATTCTGATGAGTGAGAGTGTTGTGAGAGAGAGCGAAGAGGGAAGCGAGAAGAGAGAGGGAAGAGAGAGGTGAGAGCGAGAGGGAGAGAGAGAGAGAGATGAGAGAGAGATAGAGGTAGGGGTATATAGAACGATTAAAGTAGACGAGTTGGAAGAGGGGTCCGGGTGTGTGTTTCGGGTTAGGGATCGTGTTACTGTCGCCATAGCTCCTTGTTGTCACCTGTTATCGAGGGCTTTCGTTTCAGTGACCGATTTTTTCCCCGGGGGGGAGGGTAACCTTTAACTGAGCCCCGGGTAACCACCCGTTACAATGGTTTCCGGCGGTGACCCTATATGAGACCAGAAACTAATAAAGTGTAACCTCTCTGAGACTGAGACTGTTCAAATGCATGGATACCAATTAGCCGAGACCGAGACCTTTGAAATATACACCCTACCGAAGACCCGGGCTAAGTATATTGTCCCTCCATTAGCTTTCCATTTGAGCTATTTTATGTCTTTTTGGTTTCTGTTTTGAGCATGATATCAACACAAAAATCATCATTCTAACAGATTCCTCGTTTTATACTTTATCTAAAACTGAACATCAAAATTTTGATACCCTATGTGAGACGACAGAGAGTCATAGTTGGATTTGAACCCTCTTTGCAAGCTCGAACTGCCCAGGTTCTCGCGTTTTTTGTACCTCGGGTGTTTACCCGACCATAATACCCAGTTGTACTCCCCCCTGCCTTTTTCCTCCATCTCTGGGGGCCCTCAATTGAATATCAGCGTTTCTTCAAAATGTTAAACAAGAAATGGAGTTTTTCTGCCATGTTTTACTAATAAGTGGAGATCCACTTGTTTAACCAACAAAACAGTCGTAATGGCAATCTTTAAGACCACTTCAAAATGCTTTAGTGTCTGTTTTACAAAGAAGCAGTAGCATATAAGGTGTTTGACAGGGCGGATCCCAGCATTTGAAAACCGTCAAAATTACCGGGGGCTGAAGGTTGTAACTGGTCCAAAAATGGCTGAATTTGCAGGTGTGCAGACTTACTGGGAGCGCGGCCCCCTCCGCCTCCCCTAGATCCTCGCCTGGTTATATGACCTCCACTAGCAATTAGCAGACAACAAATTAGCAATTTGGGGCCAAACTGGTTAAAAAGCCCCACATTTTGGATGTTTTTGGCCCACCAGAATTTCACTTTTGCCCCCCCCAAAAATCACATTTTTTCCCTTCCACCGCCCCAAAAAAGGTCGGTGCCGACACTGAAATAGTACTTTGAATTGGGCAAAAAATGGACTGATTGTGGCTTTAAGGTCCCATCGAAAGCCAAATAGAATTGATGTGGTTTTGTGTCAATTCTACCCGGAGGGGCGAGAAGCTTTTCACTATTTGGGTTGGTGATGACAATCATTACTGCTATGATTTTGCAGAGAGTAATAGAAAAATTCACAGGGACTGGTGTGAATCTCTTCATGGCACTGACTGAAAATCAATAGTTTTCACTAATTATGTCACTGTAGTGTATTCTTTTTTGTGCCCTGTTTATTGGATGGAATGTCCCGTAAGAATTGGACTAGGTTTATCATCTCATTCCCTGGAACCTTTAAATATGGGGAAAAGCTATATCCTAGGGGGGGGGAAGGTAATTACGAATACGGATGTTGGGACGGCGAATCATAAACTGCATCATGATGACGGAAACGTTATCGAGTTTTGACACAAAGTTATGAGAAAAACGATACAGGAAGTACGGGTTAGCACACTGGGAGTCGGCTACTATTGAGAAAAGTTTAAACACTGAAGTCATATGGGATATATATTGGACTTTCCGCTAGTGAAAAATAACTACCTAGCTATAGGATTAAAAATGGTCGATAAAACATGTCCCCGTTATTCCTTTTCTGGTATAACGTACGCAACAGGTTTTAGGGCGCGGGGATGTTTGAGCAAAAACAACTTTAATATACGTTAATTTTACGGGATTAAATATTGATGTTCCTGCTTAGAAATGGGTAGCTAAGAGAAATACGGGAACGTGTGTTCTTAAATGTTAAGATTACAATGGGGCGTCATAATTCAGGATACTGGGGATAATTTATACAAGGGAATTTGAAGGAGTGTCACTGTGTGTGCATGCGTATTTCCTGTTGTCGTGGTGCGGTTGTACTGGTGTCGCCATAGTGAATGTGGTCACTTACTTCAGTGATCGCTTCTTTCAATGATCGCTTCAGTTTCAGTGATCGCTTCCATTTCAGTGATCGCTCCCGTTCATAGTAGCGGAGCCCGCGCAAAGCGGGGCCTCCCGCTAGTTTGCATATTGCACGAAATAATTATTGTTTGGGTGCTTGTTTACCACATAATGGATCAATTCGATACAAACAATCCGCCAAAATATCAGTTTGTTGGTAGTTGGGTGCTATTGGGTGGTTTAATTTTGTCCTACCCATGCCACACAACGAATGAATGGACACCATCATGTCTTGATTTAAATAAACCGCCTCAAGAATATCATCTTTTCACCTTAGCGCGCATGCATTATGAGAAAAAAGAGTATCTGAGCACAATGATCAGGTACACTATATTACACCCTGGCACCTTAACACTAAATTAATTTGTATCACTACCGATTAGGGTATATGCAAAGCGGCACCCACAGTATGTGGAAGAAGCGGAGGCAGCCATGGCATTCTATTGTTGGTACTCTATGTTTTCTTTGTGGTCGGCAAACATGCGAGACAGTGTATTTCTAAAGATTAACTAACGTTTTGCCTCTTATCTATAGAGAAACCTCTTTGAGTATCGTAAAACATGTGATCCATGTGAAAATGGGTAAATAAATGATGTGTGTGTTTGATTTGTGTGTCTTTTATGTGTTTCCCAGGTGGTTTTCAGCAAAGGAACCGCATGAGTTCTAGACAGAAATTCACTGAGAAGTAGGGACGGTGGTCGGCCTTTCTCGATAATCGCACTCAGATTTCCAGCCCTAAGACCAATGGCAGACCTCGCTATCCAGGAAATAAAGCAGAGAGGATTTTACTCTGATATTCTCTGTGGGGATGCCCAGAAAAGAGTTGGGGTAAGTGAACCACTACTTATAGGTCTGTGTCTTCTCTCGGTGCCCGTGCGTCTGACGCACGATTTGTTGTGCAAGAGTAAATCGCTCGCGCTGATGGAAGCGACGGCAATTTTACCACCGCACAATACGGTATCTTGAGGCGGGCGTAAATGTTATGGCATCATGCACAGAGGAAGAGGACACAGACTATAGATGTGTATATGTAATGTGTTACTACACGTTATTAGCCATGTTAGTTTCCTTGTTTCACACTGTTGTTCTATCTTGCAAAAAAAAAAAATATGGATTATAAAAATTTGCAACCTATTTCCCAATCTTTCATGTGGGCTTTCCCCATCTTTCATGTGGGCTATATAATTACCACATTTATAGTACAGATTGAAAAAAAATGTAAAGCTTTAAAAATCTGTTATTGTTGTTTTGTCAATGTTGTTAATTTTAAAACAACGATCATAAAAGTAGCAAATGACTTTTGTTTGACATGTTTTTGTTAACATATAAAAACAGATCTAAGTCGGTATTGCTTAATGGAAAGTAGTACTGGATTTCAGGGTAGCGCGATGAAATTTGCTTGGAGAAATTAAAGATGTTAAAGCCCGGGCAACATCACAATGCTTGGCAACTCTGGTGTGAATGTAATTTTGCTACTTATGAAGTCAATCATATGCCTCCCCCCTTCCTGTTGCTACAGAATTTCATCAGTGGAGCCCCTACAGAGCAGGACACACTATGGAATATAGCCCAAGGAGGAGAAGCACACACCAAAAGCAACAACATTCCAGGGACCGCAGCAATTCAGGAAGAGCGGATGAGCAAGTTCATGGACCAACAGCGAGATACTCAAAATCAGTAAGTTGTTTGCACATAAGTTCTGTCTGTCAGGTTGAAACCATCCAGGAAGTTGGTTTAAACAATCTCTTTATGGTCTCGTGCGTGTTTGTAATTGTGGCCACCACAGGCTCCGTAAACCAGCAGTGTGTGCAACTGTTGTCCCTGGCATCCAATATGTAATTCAACAGACACATACATGCACTTGTTTCAGACGCTGGCGATTCGATTAATTTTATCGATTTTGAATTAGTCAATAGGGCCGTCTACCCTCGCTTTTGTGAGCTGTCCCCTGGACCTTTTGTGTTTTACCTGTTTCGCATTTGTTGTTTTTCCCTGATGCTTTGCGCTTCCTTATGGAGCCCCTGTGTATGTGGTGACTCTTGTCGGCAGGCTGATTTTAAGGAGGTGAGGGCGCTCGCTCCTACAGCTCTCCTTAAACCTTTTTAGTGAGCGGTGATTTACAGCCCCTTGGGAATCTGTCCTTCCTATGGTTAGCAGTGGTAAATGGCGTGGACCGCTCCCCTCAAAACTCTTCCCGATATGACCAGGAGAGCTTTTTTACTGAGCACCACCTATTTTAAAAGTCAGTCTATGTTGTAGGAAGCAGTATAACCGCGGTCAGATTGATTAAAGTATTGAAATATCTACCTCCCAAAGACGTTCTCACTAAGACATAGCGGACTAAAACAACATGGATAGCATATTTCAAAAGCGGATGAACCTTGAAATTGTTGTAACATTTGTAATAACAGAAAACTCATTTTTGACTCATTTTGAAGGGTGTTTCCAACAAAATACAACACACAAAGATATCTCTCTGATGGAGTGGAAGTGGCTAAAGGTGGCCAGATTCTTGCAGCATGAATGAAATCAGTCTAACAAATACTGGCATCTTAAACTCTAAATCCTTTGTTTGAAGGTGTTCCATGTTTTATAATAATAAACCTGTCTGTGAAAACAGACCAATTAAAGCAATAATAGCACATTTTTTGAAGAGCACCCCCAATTTTAAAAATTTGAGATATTTACAGAGTTGTGTTGGTAATTGTCTAGTAAACTCTACCTGCGAACGGCAATACCCTAATGTGTGGATTTGTTGTGAAAGACGCGATTTTGTAATTAGAATCGAGATCCCAGATTGTAATTTCACGACGAAGCTGGAAACGCCTAATTTCTCTATTATAAAATGGTGCCACCTCACGAAAATGACCTCTTACTTGACTTGCCTTAACCAATGTCACAACTAATAAATAGCGTAGACACTACATGCCTCTATTTCCAGCTATTTCATACTTGGAAGGCTTTTTTCCTTTCCAGCAGCCTTTGAATATTATCGGAGATCTCCGATATTGATTATTTTTAATTACAAATTCCCTCTCTTGCGACCCATGCACAGTTTCGAGCTCTACGCATTCACAGGATATTTAACATAGCCAATTATCATGTCACTGTGCAAAATCTCTAAATTTTTGAAAATTTGATGTTGGAGGGGCGCTCTCTTCAAAAAATGTGCTATTATTGCTTTAAGGTGTCTATTGAGACTGTCCAGTCTATGTTCTATGACATAATGCCATGTTTTGAATGTAGTCCCACAGACTTTCCGCAGCAATCATTTCTTCCCAAGGTGCAGCTGCCCTCCTTTGTCTCACCAGGTCAATGCCCACGGAAGATCGAGATCGAGCGGAGAAACGTCACACCAGATCAAGACCTTGAAGACCTGTTAACAAAGGAAGGGTTGAGCAACTGAACTTCTGATGCCCAAACAGATCACAGGTCAGTTAACTGAAAATGCAAACAGATTTGATATTGTTTTTGCAAGCATACAGTCTTCAGGATCTCATCCACTCATTTGTCCACCGTCCACCCATTTGTACAACCCCCCCCACAACTGTTTTTCCTCCAACCTCCCTCCTTCCTCTTCCTTTCCTCCCTCTTCTCTTGGTTTTCCTCTTTTTTCCCCTTTCCCTTTCACTCCCCTCTTCCCATTACTATTGCATAGTATTTACCGGGCTGCACCCGGATTTATTTTGGGGGGTGCAGGACTTTGAAAAAATTTACCTTTTTTTATGAAAAAGTGTACTTTTTGGTAAAAGTGGACTGACTTCCTCAAATGGTCCTTTTTTTTGGACTTTTTGAACATATCATCAGACTCAAAAAGTTGGACTTCTTGTCAATTATTGTGTCTAATTTTGGACCTTTTTGTCAAAAAATTCAGCCTCTCTTTTGTGGATTTTTTTTGAGGGGGTGGTGTGACCACATGCCACGCACTCCCCTGTGTACGGGCCTGGTATATATATCACAAAATGGCAGTGATGCATTTCTTTCTCCCCTTGTAAATTGTAGTTCCTCAATCCCACCTCTGCAACTCCCTCCTTCCTCTCTCCTACTGGTTTTCCTCTTCCATGCCCTATCTCTCTTCTTGCCTGCCCTACCCTCCCTCTCCTCCCATTACAAGGCCTTAAAATACCACACTGTGTAATTCTGTAATAACCTGTTGTAGTTACCAAGTAACCAGCCCTACATTCAAATGTTGTGTCATTTTTTGGTCTATGGTAGAGGTCAAGATGGAAGATGTGGTATATTGTAGTATATGGTTAAAAAGTGTTGATGAAAATATTCTACTGATCTAAAATTTCAGAATTTTTATATTGAGTTTCCATTGTACCACTCCACCTTAACTCTATTTTTTATACGTTATGTATGTATTATGTCACTCTCTAGGGCCCATTTCTGTAAAGCTGAATGATAAAGATGGGGATGACCCTGCTCCATTCCCTGCCTTTCTTCCATTGGACATCTTCACTGACATGGAGTTTGATTGTCGCACACCAGAGGAATGGTTAGCCATGGGAGTGAACAATGGAAGTAGGAAGCCTGTACCAGGCAAAGCACTGCTGCCAGCATGGGACCTTGCTGAAAAATGTAAGTGTGTGCATTTTTCATTCAGACTGTAAATTGAATTCCCATTGCTTACTGTTTGCTCAGAAACCATCTTTTGAACAAAATAATGCACCGGTTTGAATTTAGTTTTAAGGTGCTGTTACAGAAAGGCTTTAAAACAAGGACTAGAGCTTTTAAAGGCACTATCAGTGATTTGCTAAATCAGAAAATCGAAAAAATTATCAAAAATCAGATTTTTGCATGTCTGTAACAAGAATAGGTATCTTAACTTATCCTACAACTACAAGTGATAAGACCAAAAACAATATAATAAGGAAAAAAATCGGATGTTTTAGTCATTACTGTCCGTACGGATACTTACTACAACACACAATTGAATGGAGATTCATATCTTTGAACACTGCGTTTTTTCTCTCTTCCTTTTCTGTCAATTTTTCAGTTGGAAAAGATCACTTCTTGTGAAAATTCTACAGACTTATCCTTCACTTTTAAGCAATTCTTGCAAATTTCAAATAGTTTGACTCTTTCGGTTGGATCACTGATAGTGTCTTTAAGTAAATATTTTGGAGGGTGTCATTGGTATTCGCAAATTTTATTGTGATTTTTTTTTTTCATTTTGAACTTTTGAAAGTAGTGCGGCTAGGTAATTAAAGGTAAAGAGGATGGACCTGTGTATACAGAACAGAGTGTCCATCTCGTCTTTTGAAGCGATTGGACCAGACTTCACCATAATAATGATGCTGTCCGGGGGTCGCTACACCTCTTCTACAGCGATCTTTTGCCTTCCCAATAATAATGACTGCCGGGACCCCCATTTACAACTCGGTAGAGAGGAGTCGTGAGGTAAGGTGTCTTACTCAAGGTCACAACACATTGTCCACAGCGGGTCTCATAAACTCACACCCTTGGCATGGGGTCATGCACTTTATTCCACTGGACCACATGTGCATTGTTGTTAATTCCGGATAACTGTGTAACCATGGTTTGAATTCCTTTGAAACCATTTAATGCTGCTTTATCCACTGGCCCATATGTTTGAACTGTGCTGTTATAACTGGACCACATGTGCATTGTTGTTAACTGTGTAACTGTTGGATTCTTTAAACAATGATGTCACGTTGGTCATCACATCACCTATTTTAAATCTTCATTGAACATTGCTAACATGTGACTTTTTTCCTTGAAATGTATCACATATTTTTTCTGTCAGCAATAGCCCATTGCTATTACTGTGGGCTGCCAGCATTTGATGATGAGATCAAGGTCCCATGCATAGTCAAAGGTTCATGTAGGTCAGTTGTAATAGATAGGATGGGT
The DNA here is from genome assembly GCA_023653785.1 of Ophioderma brevispina. Taxonomy (NCBI): domain Eukaryota; kingdom Metazoa; phylum Echinodermata; class Ophiuroidea; order Amphilepidida; family Ophiodermatidae; genus Ophioderma; species Ophioderma brevispina. Next base: position 76,320 of record JAMKCH010045066.1, on the reverse strand, counting down.
CGGCCCACAGCTTATATCTTTGATATAGGCGAGCGTGAAAGCCGAGAACTGCAAAATTCTAGTTTCTAACTCTTCTCATGCAGTGTTCCCAAGATCCACCCTAGATATTAATGGTTTGATGTTGGCATGTTAGCCTACGACCCAGAAGAACAGCTCTATCTGGTAACAGAAGAAGTGGGATTGTCAATGGCCGGATAGATTGAATGATGAGGATTGGGAAATCATGGTAGTCAAAGCGGGGATGAAAAAAATGAGGGAAAGGGAGTCCATGATACGTGTGGAGGTGTGTGTAGGTGCGCGGGAGTGGTGACTGAAAGAGAAGTTATATAGTAGAAGGGGTGTACAACAAGGCTAGGAAAAGAAAAGATTTCCCATAAGATGATTGCAACAAACAGATACCTGACTCGCGGTAGCCTCCCTGTATCAAGTCCGTCTGTTAAGAACCAATAATAAAATGTTATTTTTTCACACTGTACTGCAAAAATTAACCATTTATTCTCAATTATTTTGCACCATTGTGTTTTCGGTTTGAATTTGCCAAGAGGGTTATGCAAAGTCTAGAGAAAGATTAAAGAAAAATAAAAAAAAAATAATTGGGGAACGGACTGGTGGTCGTTGTGCACACGGCCTGGATTCTCCGGATCCGACTTAAGTCTAGGTATAAAGCCACAATTTACACGCTTGTTTGGGGGAAGGTGGATAGCAGTGGGTGGGCTTGCTACTCAGAGCTCTGCCTGAGTTTTTGAATACCTTATTGAATTAAATAGTGGAAGCGTTGAAAACACATAGGCCAGGTGAAATTGGGGCCTCAAATTAGGTGTTTAATAGAAGTTGAATTCTCGCCTTTTTTTGGTGTAGGGGAAGAGAGGAGCCTCCCACTCCTTATTGATGCCAGTATTTATACAGACGTGTGAACCAATGAAATGCAAGTTTCGTTTGTAGAGTGCCTTGAACAAGTGCTAGACCTCGGCTGCTCACAGTTACACTCCTATTTTTTGTACAAATTACGTAATAGTCTTTCAGTTAGATGATTCAGATTAATTATTTTAAAAGTTAATCATTAAACTAACCAATTTTTCTTAAAAGAGAAGCCAAGACATTTTGTTGCAGAAGTTCATTAGATGTGATTAGTAGTCACTACTTGTGTTAATGACTAAGTAGCTTGAAAAAGTCATGCGGGATAGTCCACAAGCCTAGATAATGCTGGAATCAAAAGCATGGTGGGATGGGTAAGAAAGGGAATTCATTCTATGGTTAGGATGTCGATTAGTTGGTTGTCTCATTGATTCAAATGCTATAGATTTTACATTGTATCGGACTTTTAGAAGTGGATTTTACACTCTAATTAGTGTACAACATGCAATACCAAGAGGGTGGCATTGGCCAGAAGTAGAAGGGATGCCATAGTTTTTACATGTATATCACAAGGATGACTTTAATGGTGTTTCCCAAGAGGATCTTTCTACATGATGGACATGGTGCAACCCCAAACTTGTTTATTTTTTCAATCCCACCCCAATTAACTTTTCTAATGATGATCAAATGAGGTAAGTTTAATTGAGGAATGGGTAAAACAATACTGATCCCTTCTTGGAAGGCAGCACCTATTTGTTTATTGTTTTTAATATTAAGAGCCTTTGAAGCCTTTTTTTGAAGTTATGTTTGAATCCACATACTTATGCTCCTGCCACCCCCTAGGTGATCCCTAGGTTGTGAGGCTGCATTTATGCCACTCACGTTTACAGTTGGGATTCGCTGTAATGTTGCTGTTTAATATTGACTTACATGCAAGTGAGTGATTTTTTTCCCTTATACTTCTGGAAAGGATGAAGTAATCAGTAGATTTTGAAACAGAAAAATTACGTTCAAAGTTTAAAGATAATTAACTTCTAAATGGAGGCTCTTTCGGAGTTCTGTATTGAAATACCTAAATATGTGAGCCATGGACAATTAAAGTTGCAATAACAAAAGTTCCACTTGTGATTTGTCTATTTTTTTGAAGTGTGCTATCTTCAACACTAAAAAGCTCATCTGAAAAAAAATCCTATTTCTTGTAAACAGACCTTCAGATATTAAGCCCAACCAGTACTGGGTTCCACGCATTGCCTGTTATTCATAGCCGAAGACCCACTGAATTTGCCAAGACAGTAGCAAAGGCATTCCACCTGCGCAAACACACCGAGGCATTACTCAGGTACAACTTGTCCGTTGATTGACATGCCCATGGAAGGTGTTGGCGAGCTGGACCGAGAAGTGAAAAAGAATGGTGGGAATGTAGGGGGACCCAACCCTAGCAAAGGACAAGGTTTTCGGAATTACTCTGTCATGGTGTTCTTTTCCTGGTATAATGACATGAATACCCAGAGGTGTTCTCAAGTTTCTGGGTGGTTAGGGACTTGCCTTAAGAGTCGAAAGTAGGGACCCATATCTTACAATTTGACCAAAAAGGACCCCATAGGAGTCCCAGAGTATAGAGTGTTTTATTTATCGGAATTACCAAGGTGTGTGTTATGATATCTGGATAGGTCATCCCTTGGGACATCCAAAAAATAAAGTCTTAAGCTCAGTGGAGGTGGGGCGTGACGTCAGAGGTCAATGACATCAAAATTGCAGTCTATACCAAAATCGCTAGCTGTAGTGTAAGGTCACAAACTAAACCCAATGTGGGCGGCAAGTTCGGTATCATATTAAAAGCTAATAAAATTATTCTATTCAGTGATAGATCACAACTGAATTTCTGAAAGTAAAAGTTGGAACTGTGCCAAAAAAGTTGGAATTTTACGACTTTTTTCAATTTTGCATCAACTTGTACCAATATTGTACAGATGTACAATGAAAATGGCAATATTCTCTATATATTTTCCACAAATTAGCATCTATATTGTGTCAATAATATACAGAAGATTGATATCTACTTTGTTTATTGTTTTGTTTTGAATTTTGAAGCACGTTCAACCCAATGTGTTTACCCTTGCCTTACCAAGCCTCTTTTGTAACACGGTTTACACAAGGAGAAAGATGGTTTGCCACCCCTTCAATGAATGGGTATAACGCACCAGATGATATGATTTGATAGCAAGGTAGCTATGGTCTCTTCTTTCCATTGATACCAACATAAGTTACTAACATTACCTATTGGCGGTCATAAGACGTCATAAACTCCACCAAAAGTCGACACAATTGGATTTACACAGAAAATAGGCGAAATATCCCAATTGCGCTAAAAAAAGGTAGGAATACCAGATATTCACGCGGTTTTCAGCTCTAAATGGTGGCAGTGAATAGTTTTATATAAGATACGCGTTTGAGAGCCAATGTGCATAATATTTCAAAAATGTACCCCACCATTCGACTTTGATGGCATACCCCCTGGAGAATATAATATTCGTCTCAGCAAAACCTAACGCCGGGAGGTGGCTTACCTTCATATTTTTGTTCGGATTTGAAATGACTGGTAAGGATGAGAACATTATTGGCTCTGAAGCTTTTTGGTAGGAAAAGGCTGTTGGCATTTTTCCCTCACCGAAGCAACCCCACCCCCTTGGTAATACGTAATTTAGGCCCTTTATTTTGGTGGTGGTGGCTGTTTTAGACCATAACGCGGATGAAAAACAAGTAATGGAAGTTGGGAAATTAGATCACATTAAAGCTAATAGCAATTAGCTTAATGTGATACCAAATTTTTTTTTTTCAAAAAAAAACCTATTCAGACTTAAATCTGTCAAAATCTGGATGAATGTAAAAATTATTTTAGTGGAATTTTATTAAACCAATTTGCTATCGTATATTACAAATTACACAGTGAATAATGCAATAGTTTCATCAATTCTAAATATAGGTATCACCGACAACACTTTGATTAGTTACTCTGTTCCTTTTTAGAGTTATGCATTAAAAAATTAACAGGGTGGATATTATATTGAGAAAACGAAAATACGATTGTATCTAAAGTAGTTTTCATCATTTCTTGTTCAATAATATTATACAGATGTAAGAATATGCAACATTTCTCCTCATGTGTCAAATTAACATCCGCAAAATTGAATAAGACACTTTAGTTATTGAGTACGAATTTTAAGGTGCAACCCTGCCCTCTATTTTCGTGCTGTGTGGTTGTTTACAGAACATAAGAGGTTACATGCTACCCGAATTTGGGCCCATTTGGTGTAATATTAAAGTAATGCCATTATTCTATACTCAAGACCTAAAACTTACTTCTTGGAGTTGTCACTGTGTCAAATTTTTCCAATTTAAGTTTTCCCATCAATGTTTTACAGTGTTGTCATCCATATCTCCCTCAAAATTATCACTACAAACTTATTACTGTTTCTTTGTTTTTTGAGTTAAAAAAAAGTTTCACCCCAATTATTTCTTTTGCTATTGGAGTGGATGGCAAAGGTTTATGATAAAGGGTTTTCAACACCAATACGCATAAGGGTAGAGTTAATATCATAGTAAAGAATATCAAATTATTAATTAATGATACCAAGATTTTTTTAATTTGGCATTGCACTTAGTCTCATAATTCAGGTATTTGTATCCTGTATATGTTCCCCATTTCTTTGTTGTCGTTTTTCCAATTGTTTAAACATAATTTTATTCAGCCAATAGAATAGACAATGGAATATCAGCTGTTATACCATTGTAAATGACACAACAAATATTAGTTCTTTGTTTGATTAACCCCTCGTCTTACCAAGGGGGGGGAGGTGGTTACCCCCAGGAACTTCGCTCCGGTTCGCTAAAATGCCAAAAAAACTTCCTACAAAGATTCTAAAAGGTTAAGCGTTTCTCTCATCCTTTCCGTCATTTTTAGTGAAAAAAAAAATGTGAAAGTAGCACCTTCACGGGGTTCGGGTATCGTCAAAGTCGAAGGGTAAGGGGGGGTGGGTTGCCACCCCAAGGATTTTTATGGTGCATTTTTGTAAGAAATTATGCACAGTATGGCTCTAAAACTCTAGTTTATCTAGCTGCTTGCCATCATTAGAACTGAAAACCGCATGAAATCAGATATTTCCACATTATTTAGCGCAAGTTGGATTGTTCGCCTATTTCTGTGGAAAATGCCAATTTGCCAACTCGCAGACTTGATGAAGTATTGTGACGCAACAATACTAGGTATGTTGGTATTTTTTGATATCAATGGAAAGAGGACGACCACAGCTATCCACTGGTATCAAAATATAAGATCGGATGGTAACCACCACCCCCTTGGTAAAACCGTGTTACAAAAAAGGCTTGGTAAGACGAGTGTTAAACAAAATCAACTATTTTTTGTGAATAGATCTCACGCCTGTCCTTTTCCTTGTAAACATATACTCCCTACGGAGGGCCAATCTTCATTTTAAGTCCACCATTTATGTCAGGATTTATACAGTAAATCACCTTATTTCCTCCAGAAACTCGATTTTTGCTCGTTACTATTTTATTGTGTTTCTTTTTCAGTTTGCCCCACCCCTTGTTAACTGTTTTGATATGTGATAATATTCCCTTTACTCCTTTTATTTTTTTTTTTAATTTTTTTTTTTGATTTAAAAGTGTGTAAGACGATGAGAAAACTATTTTGAAAAGATAATTGCATGGTGTTTGATGAAAATTAGGCACGGGAAAAGTTGAAAAATTTGATATGGAATAAATGAATATTGGCCAAACGCAAAACTTACTGCTGTCTGTCATCTGGCAATTTCTGGTGTTTGGGTTCCCATCCATCGGGGTTGGGGTTGCTTATTCTCCAACTGCTCAATTCTTTTTTGTGGCACGAGAATGTTTTGCGTGGGATATAAACAAGGTGGGTATGAAGACTTAATGGTCAGCAAAAGGTACACATTCTCAGCTTGATCACAAAATCGGAAGTTCTTTTCAGGTTTATAGGGACAAAAAAATTGTTCCACTCACTCTTGGCCCTAGGGGGAAACATCGTACATATTGATACCAGGAAACGAATAATTACCTGTCGTAGGGATTGGTATAGATCTCCAAGGTGCAATCATCTTTGAGCCTTCGTTTCAGCTTAAGCAGAGTTCATCTCATAATCCGTTAAAGTTCTCTCTGTAAAGAGGACTATATTTAAAAACACAAACAACTAAAGTTGCAGTAACAGCTTTCACTGTGTCTTTTACTGTGTGAAGTTCTGGACTTTACGGGGTAATATTGTATCACCCAGTAAACCGCTTCCTTTTGTGTTGTTTTGGTTTTTTATTGTTGTATTTTGTAGTTTTTTATATTTTGTATAGTTCTAGAACTTAAGACGAGGGCCACATGCACCTTTCCCGCACTGCGTTTAGCAGTGAGCTCGATCTTCATATTACGTTTCACTTTTACTATTATGCAATGCTTGTTTAAATATTTGATGTGTTGGTACATTCACTTTATCATATTGAATGATACTCTGGATGGATGTGTCTTGTCGTTACTGCTGTGATGATAAACTTCAATAAAATTGATGATGATTGAGTAGGCTATATAGTTGATAGAAAATTCACTAGGCTCATCTGCACGAGCATTTTTATTTCACCAAAGCCAAGTAGTATAGTTGTTGGAAGCACTATCTTGGATGCTGTTTGTCCACAATTGATTTTGGTTATTGGTATTCCAAATAGGGTTATGGGGCTGAAAAAGCGATCCCCGGTGATTTCTACCGGTACTATTCTTCAAGGTTAATGTGTTATATGTTTGTTTGCAATATGGTTACAGCTTATTTGTTTCTTCTTCAGCATTGTGGGCTAGACTACAACTAGATGGTCTACAATAGCGGCATGTAAATGGGAGGCAAGTAATCCAATGAGATGCAATGTTTGTGAATGCAAATATTTCAGTTTGTCTTGACGCTGCATCTTGTTTTTTAAAAGAACAGTAAAAGCTTCAAGACTGTGAAATGTGGAGGCAGTCAAGTTTGAAAAGGAGAAAACAAAGGAGTTGCACCTATTATCATATCGCATCAAAATTCCCCCAATGGTCCCGTTGGAATCTGCTACAACAGGGTGCTAAGGGGACAGACCAACGTAGGTCAAAGGTGCTAGGTGGTCACTACTCCTTTAAAACAGACAGAAAATGCAAATATTTCATATTTACAACCTCCCGCATTACCTGTTTGGAGATGGGCGAAGCTGGTTGGTAGTGGCCCATCATCGCCTTCACCAATCGCCCGGGGGGGTAAGGTTCGAATACTGTGGAGGATCTCGTGAATTGGTTGCTGCCGATTACATCCGTCTTCGCAGGTTTTGTCTAAGGAACTTCGTGTTTCCTTCGGCATCTAAAATTAGACTTCATAAAGTCTCCTTGTCGTTCTCGATTACTGTTGTGTGAGTAGCTGCGCTTGAGCTAGCCTAAGGCGCTCCCAAAGCGGTTCCTTCCTGAGGCACATCGTGGGTGGATTGTGAGTGTATACGAATTTAAATAATCTATTTTATACCACTTCAAAACCATAGAAAGGCAAAAACACACAGCAAACGATTCAATCAATGAGTACTCTCAGCTTTGTTTAAGACTCATGTTTCTAGAAGTGCTTTGGTGGGCCATATGTGACATCTACCTTTCTTTTGATATGAGATCTTGATGCCTCATGTGGATATTGTGGGAACGGATCTGCCCATACAGGTCGTACTATTGATTTTTCCTTCAAGTTTAACAAGGATATAGCAATGGTGCAAAATTAATCCCGCGATTACACTGCGGCCTTGATATCCAAAGGTGAGGTTCATCCATGACATGACATGAACATGTAAGCGAATTGATGAGCAATTCATGGCAGCATTCACGCACCTAGAAGATGCACCAGTGCCCGATGTCTTGATAATGTGGAGAATTGTGTTGGTACAATGTGTGGACAACACATTACAATATAATCATTTTGGGGAACATTTACAAATTCCAGAATTAACCGTTTACTGTATCTGAATAAATTATTAGCTTAAAGTGATACCACATTTGCCCAAATTCTATAGTGTGTTCACTTCTTGTGGTCTATAAACAACCACACTGGAAATAAAGTGCGAAAATAGAAGACATGGGGGGAAAACATGCTTAAAAAAAAATAACGAAGTAAATAATCGATATCCGGATATTATTGAACATATATAGACGCAATTTCTGCAAATATGGAAGGAGAATGTTGCCATCTTCATGTGTTACATCTGTACCATGTACCAAGTTGCATGCACAAAAATTGAAAAAAGTCGATAAAAAATTCAACTTTTTTGGACCAGTGCCAACGTATACTTTCAAGAATTCATTGGTTACGCTATCGCTGAATAGATAATTGTGTTTACCTGTAATATGATACAAAACTTGCCCAAATTGAGTTTATAGTTGTGACCTATAGCGCTAAGAATAGCTAGATTGGTGAAGAACATGCAAAGTTAAAGGTCATTGACCTCGACGTTCACGGTCCACCAATCACTGAGATAAGACTTTGAGTTTTGGATTGTCCCAAGATGACCTATACAGATATTATAACGAGACACTCGGTAAATTCGGATAAATAAAACACCCTCTATCTCTGGACCAATAGCTATACCAGAGATGTGATTTTTGCCAAATTGAACACAAATGGTGTAATTGTTCCTAAAAATTCAAATTTTATGCAAATTTGGAAATTTCCTAAAAATTTTCAACATTTTTAGCAAAGTTGGAAAATTGGGATCCGATTTGAGGAAATTGCTAATTTTTTCAACAAATTTTAGAAGGAAAATTTGGCAAACATTTGTAATGAGTTAATTTAGAAAAATAAAAATTAGTGCAGCGGAATTGGAAGTATTTTTATCTTGTCTTTTTTGCTATTCTCCCATAGCCTTGATGACTATGTCCATACCTTGGAGAAAGAAGTCAACATCGACTTCTGCCGAGCTATGAATCGCATCACATTTGACAAGATCGTACAGGGTAACCCAACAACATTCTCTTATGTAACCCTACCTGAAAAAGAAGTAGAAGTTGTACCAGAAAGAGGTAAGGTTAAGGTTTGGGAATGCTGAAAATTAAAATATGAGTCTTTGTGACAGTCCATATTTTTTTAGCTCCCTGTTTAAGCACAGTCACTGAAGGCCAAAAATTAAATTAAAAAAGCCCTTAAAAAAAATGTTCCTTTTTTTTTCTTAGTAGAAAAAGGCTTTGAAAAAAGTTTGTGGCATTTTTTTTTATTGTCCTTTGTGCCACTTAACCACTAGCAAATAAAACCAGTTTTGTATTTTTTTCTGACAATTAACACCTCCTGCAAAAAAATGTTAAAATTCATTTTAATAGCTGATAGTATACCTACAAATCTCTTTCTGAGAACAATCTTTGGGGTGGATCAAATGTATTGTTTTAAACAATGTCCTGAATAAGGTATATTGGTACATATTTTGGAGTCTTTTGTTTGTGTTTTTGTTATGGCAATTTTTCATAGAATCATTATTTGAGAATGGTAATTAAATTAACAGCATTCTAAAGTTTCGTTCAATACTACAACTGCAACGTGCGTTGCGTAAGTTGCAGTGCTCGAATTGGGTCTCTGTCCAGTATGTCTGACATTGGCGGACTGCAACCGAGTCGAAATTTGAGTTTACACTGCCAGCAGGTTCGTTGAGTTGCTGCAGCCAGTGATCATATATCGGCACTGCACTGCACAGTGTCAGCGAGGTATGACCGAACCTTCACACTAGGTGGAACCGTAAACGGGAAACAATTATCTTTTCTAAGTGCATCGTACAGGGGAAACTTGGATTGTACCATAATTCAGCAGTATATTACTCATTGTGGCACTTCTGTGATTTCCTTTAGGGTTTTATCCTAATGGTAGCCCGCATATCCTTATGATGAAAAATGAAACTTTTCACTACCTTCAACTCGCTCTTGACCCGGGAAAGAGCCATCGTGTCCATGGGCAAGGTTCGCACAGAATGAACAACGTAAATCAGATTCTTCCTTATTCCATGTACCTATGACTAAATCCTAGGCTAGAAGAATTTGAATCAGACACAGAGCCAGTGCTACCTCAGGTAAGCAATTCTTAATTTCTAATTGTTTGTTGACCTGTTCTACATAGCAGAAATGACCAAAGAAGGTTCTATATAATATAGAAAGGTAAAGCTTCCGTCATCTTTAGACATTCATCGTCTCGCATGTATTGCCGACAACAAAGAAAAAAATAGAGTACCACACTATAAAACAAGGCTGCCTCCGCTTCTTACCACCATACACCTGTGGGTGCCGCTTTTGCATATACACTATCGGTATGATACAAATTGATGTATGTGTTTAGAGGTGGCCAGGTGTAATAATAGTGCACCTGGATCATTGGTCTCAGATACTCATTTTTCCATCCCATAATGCAATGCGTGCTTATGTGAAAATTTGTATTCATTGAGGCGGTTTAAATCCAGACGACTGACGTTCATTTCATTCGTTTGTGGCCATGGGTAGGACAAAATTTAACCACCCATAGCACCCACATCCACAACTGATATTTTCCTTTTGCCGGATTGATTTTATTGTATCGATGACATTATTTGTGTATACAGCACCCAAACTAATAATTAATTCGTGCAATATTCAAAATGTCCAGCGCCCCTGCACGGACGACTGGGTTTTTGAATGGGCTTCAACCCCCTTGAACTGACAATTTATTATATGTACACATAAATGATAAAGATACTAATTTACATACCACTATTAAAGGTGGCATTTTGTGATTCCAGCACCTTCTGTTTGATTAACTGTTCACTAGATATTTTGAGAAAAGCATTCCGCAATTTCAAGTGATTCCGACCTTGCTGTTTTTTGTTATGAGCAATTCCTTGTTTCCCACGGTCCCCATACAACTGTGCTGTAAATCCAGAATTAACAAGGTTTGCGTATTTCTTACAGATGCAACTAAATTTTACATAATCTTGGTACACATAGATTACTAAGCAACGGTTCAGTTTGACATAAAAATTTCTCAACTTTGTGAGTCCAAGAAGTCTGGGGACGAGGCGTGATCACAAAATCACGAAATGCCCCTTTAACATGCATTTTTTTACTTTCTTGCTTACTTTCTTCCGCATTGTAGAATATTTTACAATCATCCTGTCTTTTCTTTCGGATGCATTTTAATATTCCTTAAAATACAACATTGAAGAGCTAATTTGAAACATAACAAGATATGTGATCTTAATTACACAGGTGCAGTTATTCTTGAAGGACAGCTTGATAGCAACCGCTGCGTGCAGCCATCCGTACCAGTCTCCGCGACGTGGGGGGCCAGGGCTTGTTTTTAATCGCACTAGGCAAACTGGGAGGTCTACCACCAGGTTCTCTAAGCTGAAGCAACTGATGGAAATGGTCAAGTTTTGTAGGGCAGGTGGGTAATGCAATGTCTTTCTCTAACCTCGGCTACAGACATACGATAGCCAATTCTTACTCATGGTGTAATCTAGAGCTTCATTGTACTGCTGTGTACTCTTAGTCACTACTTCAGGCAACCTCCAATAGCTACAGTAGCTATGTTTTGTTAGCACTACCATCGGACCTTTCATGGCAAAAGGACGTAACTTGAGTTACACCCTTTTTGTCTTGAAAGGGGCCACCCTGCAATACCAATGCATTATGGATACATTTTTCTTTTTAATTGTTAAGCCTAAATAATGCTAAAAATATTTTTTCAAAAATAAGTATCCCATAATGCATTGTTTTTGCAGGATGACCCTTAAAAGGCAAAAGGGTGTAACTCGAGTTACGCTCTTTTGCCATGAAAGGGCCGTCATGGTATTGTGTTCCCAGAAGTTGTCTGCCAGATGACTGAAAAGTTACATGGAGTACCTCGGTGGCTACTATGGAGTATAACCACATTGGCTGAGACTTCTTTTATGTCTCATTGGGATTTTGAGAGGGGGTTTCATGTTATACATGCATAAATAAAGTCAGACAATAGAAATGCTTGTGATATTTGAAAATCATGTCTATGGCCGGTATTCACAAAAGCGGGTTAACTTTAACCCAGTGTTAATTTTAACCCTGGGTTAATTTTAACCCTGGGTTAAATATCCCATAGAGGATAACATGAATTTAACCCATGATCATGGGTTAAACCCTGTTTAACCCTGGATTAAAGTTAACCTGCTTTTGAGAATACCGGCCATTGAGTTTTAACTCTCTTATCTGCTAGTAATGAAACAAAGTACAGTTATAGTGGCCCATTAATCACTGTGCTCTTGGCAGATCAACCTTCATAAATGTTACCTTTCATATAAACCCTCTGCAGGATTCCTTAAGGTACCTGGTGCAGGATTCATTGGTGAACTTCACCCAGATGATCATTGACTCCTGCTGCTCTGTACTGAACTTAGAGGATGTGGTAGATTGGGGGACAGATCTGTTTGCAAGCCCATACAGGTGAGATAAAGTCAGTAGCATCTTGTTTGTGTGAAGAAGAAATGCTTCAATCTGCCCCTTTGGAAATTTGCTAATGGTTGGTTTACTTCCGCAAAGTGTATAAATGCATATGAGAATGAGAGTTCATGGATTTGTGTTGATAGTAATCATTGGATTGATAATTAAAAATGCTGAAAATATTGCGATCATTTGAATTTGATATACTTGTGAATTCAATTCGCCTATGATGTTTAAATTTCTTGAAACAGCCCCAAGAAGAACTGCTTGTTTCTGGTGGACCTGATCCTGGACAAGGAAGGCTGTCATTACAGCACTAATCTCAATAATTTTGAGCCAGCCCTGGTAGGACTGTTTGACAAGGGAATTGGATCCACACAGCATGTTCCTCAACTGGAAAAGGTGGGTGCTGAAAAAGAGCTTACAAACTTGTGCGACTAATGCAAATGACTGAAAGGGGTAGAGTGAATCTGATTTTACATTGTCATTTTATAGTGAACAGAGCTGAAGAATACAATTGACCATGTGGAATAGTTTGCTCTGAGTCCCCCCCCCCCGGAGAATTTTCCCCAAATCTTAATTCCAAATGAGAATAAAGTATTATTTTAGATCCGATTGTGTCTTAACCAGCAAATAGGGTTCCATTATTTCAAATGGAAGAACAAGACCATGGACTGAGTTGTAACATGCACAAAATAATACCAAGGTAATCTTTGACCCAATTTTTTTTACCATTATGACGTGAATAATATGACAACAATGGGCTGTCTTTACCCAGTAAAAAATTAAACAACCTGTTGCATGCAAAAAATATATGCATGTTGACAGATGCGTGGGAATGTAGTAAAATTCCATATAGCACAAGCATATTAATCTAGAAATAGGTGGTCCCTGGGTTTCGCGATCACCTGGCTTTTTTAAAGCACTACTTGTTTGAAAACCATTTTTCGTGATTACCCAGCTTGTGGAGCGCATATCCGCTAACCAATCGAACTTGATCTAGCCCGGCCCAAGCTTCATTCACCCACCCACCAAGTTTTGTGACCGTACGACCCCTGGCCTCAGAGAAAAAGGGCGGATAGATACACAGACACACAGACAGACAGATACATGTGGCCTATTATAATATAGATACTGTCGGGTAAATGGTGCATAATGCCCACTCGAAATTGTTGAATTTAGGCCTGGACAGGAACCAGTGTATATTTTCATGAAAGTACTTATCAAAGCTGTTTAAGATTTAATATTAGAATCCCCTAGTCAAGTTTGATATGTGTTTACCAGGTTGTTATGAGCATGGGAGTGGTTTGGTTGCTCTCAGTACATGTAAAGCCATTCTTAAGCTGCACCTCTTCTGTATTGTTTGTTGTCATACTTATTTGTATTGACTGACATGTGCTGATAGCAACTGTAAACTTGCCCCTAAACTTGCATGTCATTGCCAGTTTAAGTCCAATCATTCTCCTTGATCAAATTGAGGTCAGTAAAAGATGATTGATTTTCCTTCTTTTGTAATACTGGCTCCTTCATACTGATGGGGGTCAGAACTGTTTTTCTTCCAAAGTTCAGTTTGTAACAGTTACTTACCCATAGGTTGGCTGAAACCAACCATTACACTGACAAAAAGTTAATGTGTCTTTGGTACCCAAAGATAATCAACCAAGATAATAGAGATATGTATGTGATAATGCACATGAAGGACTCCTCAAGATCACAAAGGACACCTTTCCCGAGGGGGGCACTTGTATTCAAAGTTGGATATGATGCGTGAACAGGAAAACACGTAAAAAGGTCTCTTTTTTCCAACAATCGATGTACGCGCGTACATTGATTAGGGTGTCAAAAACAGTAAAATGTGGAAAAAAGGGTATGTATTTTTCTAAACCCTGAAATTGTGATGTACGTGTTTAGGGAATGTAATACTCAAATTAAGCAGATATCAAAAAGATCAAAAATATTGTAAAGCAAAGCAAGATATTTAATGACACAATGCATTGCTTACTTATTTAGGGTAGCAGAAACTGACAAAAATACTTCTTTAGTGTAGCAAAAACAGACAAAAATACTTGTTTAGGGTATGTTTTTTAGTCGGTGGAAATACTTGTTTAGGGTGCATTTTTGGAAGTCCATGTTCACGCATCATATCCACCTTCACCCTTGCACCGCTCATGGACAAAGTATGTCCCTTGGTCTATGTGCAACCAGTTGGATCCTGCCAAGTACAGATGTAGATGTGGATGTAAATGTTTGAATACAAGTGGCCCCCCAGGACACCTTTTCGTCTTTCCAGTCCTCAAACCTAATTATTATTTTGTTCAACTTAACACAGTATGTGCTGGAAGACATCTTCTGGGCAGACACGCCTCTGCTAGAGTCTGTCGGGGAGCATGAACCCAAAGTGGAGGAGCTGAGAGCAGATATCCGTAATTCAGTCCAGAAGGCACTTATTCCCATGAGGGCATATGCTAGGGCCTATGAGAAGTACTTGGAACTCAACAACTTGGAGATCAATGATTATATCAAGTGAGATTGCTTGCAGGCATGGATAAATAACCATACATGACAATTAGAGAATATGAAATTCGTTGTCCAACTTAATTAGCTGAGTGTGGGTGAAATCAAAGACAATATTGCAAAGTACTCCAACACCAATTGTATTATTGAATAGGAAGCGGTTTTGTTAAAGGCCTTGTATAAAACCATGTTCATAATCGGCAGTGTTGAGTTTTGACTAATGATACCAAATATTTTATTTCAGAATCATATTTGGTTCTAGATTGGACAAATTACACTTCACACCAATTAAAAAAAAAACATTCTCATATTTCTGATGCCAAGAGGGGCCGAAATAATAAAAAAAACCACAAGTCCACTTCAAATCTGACTCAAAAGACTATTACAGAATACCCAAGGAAAACATCTCAGATAACAATGCATTAGGTGTTAATCGCCATGCCCGACTTGTTGCTTTCAGGGATATGAAGCCACTGACCACCACAGCGGCCGAGGTCAAGAAGAGATAGAGACCCACTTGGAACAGAAGGAAGGTATTAGCAAAAATCAGTTCCCAGTAGTATCCACCTTGGTCCATTCCACATCAGCACTGAGAATGTTCGCCAGGGGCTGTCTAAAAAAGCAAAAGGCGATGGCCAATGCTCTGCTGGAATTGCTGGCGCAGAAACTACGTAACACAAGCTGAAGATGTGAGTGTGACGCACGACATGGGATGGTTGGCATGCTGGAATACTACTGGGCCAACTCTGCCAATTGTTTCATAACTACAGTAGCTGTCACAAAAGAATGGCCCTCTCTTGACTGCGTATTACACTCGCGATCAGTAATGAGCAATATGGGCGGGCCTCTTACTTTTATGCAACATGTTCGGAAGGCCGAACGCGTAATCAGTAAATAAGATTATGACAGATTCAAAAAAGCAATCGGACCTGCATTCGGGTGTTTACTCATGATACGCCCTATTTTGAGAAGCGAAGGCTGTCTTTGTGGACAGCTACTATAGATAGCAGGACATGCATACTGCTAAAAGCGACAGTCTTGGTGGATTGTCTTTTGAGGACATGCTGGCTCTAATTATCTTTGTGGTCTATAATTTTTAG
The DNA here is from genome assembly GCA_023653785.1 of Ophioderma brevispina. Classification (NCBI taxonomy): domain Eukaryota; kingdom Metazoa; phylum Echinodermata; class Ophiuroidea; order Amphilepidida; family Ophiodermatidae; genus Ophioderma; species Ophioderma brevispina. The sequence continues at coordinate 60,358 of JAMKCH010045066.1, read as the reverse complement.
GCATTAATTTCAGTGAAGTGTCATGCTCAGATGCAGTTTGCATCGTAAAGACATAACTGATTTGCTGCATTTTATCATGTCTCAGGCAGTTATTTTTCAGTGCCAGATGAGCTGGATATTGAGGTGTGTACTAAATCACTACTAAAAGGTATTTGGAGAGCGGTTGGAACACAACTGTGATTGCACCAGCACACATCACAAATAAGTGTCTGATTGTCATGGCTAGAGACTGTGAATTGTAATTATGTCACTACTATGGAAATTTGTGAAAAAGCTTTTTAAATTCCCCTCCCGATATAGATTCAAATGACCAATTATGTTGGTTATTTATTTGTTAATTAAAAAATTTGATAAGGTGGTTTGAAAAATAGCACTATCCAATTTGTATAATTAAGAAGATTAACTATTTTCCTTAATAGAGTTTATTTAGGAGAAACTTGATATGGATTTTTTCTTTTGGGTTTTTCAACCAAACCCTTCTACTCAAAAGCGTAGACGATACATCTAGATATCAAAGTCAGGATAAACTAGATTAATTAGCCCAAATCTCAAAAGAGAGCATACAGCCAAGGCATCATGTGTCAGACAATGGAATCTTGAAAGGAAGGGAGCACAAGAAACCAAAGAAATGGGAACAACGTTGAGCCAGAAAAGCCAAAGATGCACACAACGCCTGGGCGGGCATACAGTGCGAGATGGGAGAGCAAGAAAAATAGTGATTGAAGATGGGTGTGGGGAAGGTTTTGCACAGGATTTTTAGACAAAAAACAACAAATAGACCCCCCCCCCAAAAACAAGGACAAGACAAACACATAGGCACACAAAGGACAATTCAAACATCATCCACAAACACCGAACCCACACAAAAAAAGCTCACAACATTCAATATAAAAAAATGAGGAAAAACACACAAACCAATCCAAGGACACACAACATTGGGAAGGACAAGACATCAACCTCCCTTATACACTCACCTCCCCCTCCTCTCTCTCTCTCTCTTAAATAAGCCAGAATTAGAACAGCTGAGTGGCAAAACACAATCGAACATAAATGTAAATATATATTATGACATCAAGATTAAGAGTCCATTTTATTGAAATGAGGCTTCTTATGTTCAGCAATTTTAATTTTAAATTTTATTTCAATACTTGGTTTTATTCTCACCAGAGCTAAAAATGCGTTAAAATTGGGAGACGTTTTCGAAATTTGCATCTTTGAATAGGAGAACTTAACATGCTTCTTTGGGATTAGGTGGGAAACATCAACTGTTGCATAAAACTTTTGTCCGACTCTCACATCATGTTCAGTCCTTCCCCATCATCTTTTCTTAGGCGTGTGAGGAGGTCAAGGGCAATATCCAGACGTTCTTTATGACAGAACCAACTGCATGGAGGACCTTGCAGAGCAGAAGGCAGTGGATGGAATCCATTCCAGAGAAACTCAAAGAGCACACAGAGCTGATAGACAAAGCCATGACAGACTATGAAATCATTGAAAGAGTTCTATTATAATCCACCATGGATGACTTCAACCTCAAGTAGGTCAATGTGGTCTTTTTTTAAATGTATTTCTGATTTTTCATGTTGCCGGACATTGCACAATATGAGGGTTGTTTTTTTTGCATCAGAACAAGATGTCCACTATTATAGTTTGAAAATAATTCTTGTACACTTGAGAATACTTGTACCATGTGGAACAGATCAGGCCAGCCGTGATAAGCACCAATGTGTATACGATATGCTTGATTATGCGATGCGTGATTTGACTAAGCACTGCTGTTTGGCCATGGGAATCAAAGGAAAAAGTGTTCATTTTGATTACATACTTCGCAGAGTAAACCATTGTTCCACTATAAACAATAAATTTATTAATTACATTATTGGTTATGGCAATTGTAAAGGTGCAATTTTCATGAAAATGAATAAAATGCAATCTCAAATCATACACTGGCTGATTTCTTTACACCAATGTTGGCTGAAATATATGCATTCCCTTCGAGAGACGTGGAATGCCCCAAAATACCTATTTTAGCACCCCTAAAAAAGAAGAAAATGGCTCAAACATGGGGTCACACCCTGTCGGCCATTACTCGTCCTCAATCCGTTTTGGCCGCCATACCAAACGGACGCGTGTACATCGGTAGCTATGTTATAGAGCCAAACTTACTGAGATTTTTGATACTAGACTGTTGTCGTCTCAAACGGAATACTCCTCCTATACCAAATACTATCTGGATATATTACTGGATTATATACTGGATTTATTACGCTCTATTTGGACGGAAAACGGCGACTTTTACGCCCGTCGGAGAGATTTTGTGTATCCGTTTTGCCGCCGATGCAGGTCATTGTGATCTGTGTAGCGGAAAAAAAAAGGTAACAAGGCACCCTTGCTGCACGTGTGTGCGTGCTTTGGATGCCTTGCTTTTGTGCGCTGTTTCTGCTTCGTGTTAGTTGCCATACTATCAATAAAACAGTTCTATTGGGTGAGTGTGTCTATGATTTATTTTTGCGTGTTGTATTTTAATCAAATATGTGAAAACGGAACTTTTGGAAAGTCTTGACCGTGTGGGACTTTGTTACCGCGACGGTATCTTGTATACGAGTTGGGCGGGCCGGCGTCTTACCGCGGCACGCAGGGTCTTACGCCGGCACGCTTTGTTTTTATCGGCTTGTTCTTCGGCACGCGCGGCCCCTCTGGACTCGCTTCCCCCCCCTTTTCAGCGTCTTTTGCGCTCGCCGCGCCCTCTTTCTCCTGCGTTCATTACGGGTCTTGCTTCGCTGTCGCTCCGTTTGGTGCTTGTTCCTTTGCAGTGGCCCTTTATGTTTTCAATGGTTTGCCATTGAACACGTTTCCCTTTTAGTTTCGCTAAGGGAAAGGGGGGGGGTGGTGTTAGGGCTCCGCGTCCCGATGTTCTTCCAAGGCGGCCCAGCTGCTTTGGGAGCCCCTAAAGATGTTGTTGTTTGGCTACTTCATGGCGGGTTGGTAGGGCGTTTCTCTCCGGGAGTTCAGCCCGTCTACCTCGCTACCGGCCCCTGGCTCGCCTGAGTCTAGCCCTAGGGGCTTCGCCGGGAAGGCTAGCCGGGTCTGCTCTGCCTTTTCCCTTGGGGTTTTTGGCGGCTGCAGACTTCCCGGTACGGCAGCCGTCGGTGGCTTCATAGAATGCTAGTTGGCCGGCTCCTCGGGGGGCCAAGCCTGGCTAGCACGCGGCTGGCGATGGCTCGCCTGATTTAGCTCGATGCTTATCGGTGCAGGCTAGCAGGGTCTGCTCTGACTCTCTCCCTGTGGGATTGGGCGGCTCCAGTCGTCCGGTGGCGTTGTGTTGGCTATGGTGACGCCCGTGTTTTCTCGGGCCGATCCATCGCCAGTACGACACCGGCGCTCGGGGTTTAGGGGTCCTCGGGGGACCTGCGACGGCGCGCCTTGGTACGTTCTCGGCTTGAATCGTCCAGCCCTGAGGTGGTTTCCTCGTGCCCCTTACGGGTCGCCGCGGGTGTCGGTTACTGCTCACTGCTCCCCGCATGGCTAGCCTGCTAGCCGCACGGTGTCGAGCTGCATGCTTCACCAGGCCTTCACGGGCTAGGTGGGGCGCGCAGTCTTTCGCCAGGTTGGTCCCCGCTCACGCGGGGTACCTTGCGCGGTTAACTGTTGCGGTTCGACCAGCACTGGTTCCCGCTACGGTTCAGCCGTTACGTCACACCCCGCATGGCTAGCCTCTATGCCCCGCGGGTCAGATTAACCGTCCAGGTTTCCTCCGTCTGGCCCCGATCCGATGGTCGATACTTTTTTTGTCGTCTCGGCCGATCCACCGATCCGATCCGATGTTTTGTCCTATATGTTAAAGATCGACCAACCCTATGATTCTTAGTAGGAGTTTCCCTTGTGGTTCAACCTTTTTAAACTATAGGAATTGGCGACGATGATTATTGTTATAATCTGTGTGGTCCACGTTGTTACAAATTCCTTGAGATTATTAGTTGTACTAAAATGATGTATTTTATTTTACTTCGCATTATGAGCTTGCATATTACTCAGCCTAATTACGTAGCATACTAGCATTGTGGGAAAAGGTGTTTGTTGCTCGTCCAGCCCACATAGCTAAAACTACCCTGATTAAGAAAGTTTCCATTTTCTCAGTGCCATGGGTTTTTTTTCCTAGGTTTACACACCTATTTGAGGGATGTTCTCGTATTTAATCAAAATTTCTGACCCTCTCTGATGCAAAAACATCCAACAGAACCTATTATTTTTGAGATTAGTTTCATTTAATAGCACCCTTTCTCTAGATCTATGGCTGTTAAGTTATTGCTCTCAGCAGTCTCAAAATGAATTTAGTCTTTTTAAATTTTTGGCAGTCTGTGTCACAAACTACACTGTGGGAAAATACTTCCGTACCGCCGTATAATCAAAAACAAACTTTCTGCTGATCCCCTTTTTCTTTTCAAGCACTTACAATCAATTTAGGAGAATGAGAATGCGATGAGTAGCACCACGTGATCTTGGTAGCTATACATTGTTCCAACGAATATTATTATTAATGTTATGTTCTATGCAATTTAGTACTGAGAATTCATTGCAGCCCGCACAGTTTGACACAAAACAACTTTACAGTTTACAAGTTACAACTTCTCTAAAGCATATCAGGTCACTCTCTAATACATCGCCCATTAGTCAAAAACAGTGATTTCTTCTTGCTCCTTAAGATATTGAATCTTACAAAATGCACTAAGACCCCTATATTGGGATTATAGAGACCTAGTATTTAATATTCCAATAGTTCAAAGTTTGGGTGTTTAAATCGTTTTTGTGAATAGCCCGTCGGCATATTCCCATATTTTGAATTTGTGGTGGTTCCGAGGTTGTCATCTGGTAGTAATTTATCCTCTTCCTACGTATTTATTAGGACCTGTTGATGCTTTACAAAAATACAGCCCTTGCAAGTGCAAACGAACCTAAAAAATAACGTAACGAAGATTTGAAACGGGAATATTCGGCCTGATTTGACTCTGCTTCTAAGGGTTTTATGTTCATTTAAGGCTTTGAACTTGATGCACAAAAGATACCAAAATAATAAAACACAGCAGTCATTTTTCTCATTTCACTTACAACGACGATTTTCCTTTGGAGAGCAGAGGTCATGCTCCTGTCCATGCGTTGTAAACTTAGACATGACCATAACAGTTGCAGTATAGCTAAGTTGGAAACCGCCTTGAAGTTTGAGACGTGAAATAGTATTATACTTAAGTAGCTCATTAGCCTTAAGTTTTCTCATGTAGGCTAAGAGTTCTAATTGATGAAGATATGCTAATACACATATTAAAATCATTTGGCAACTCGGTTTTCCAACTTAAAAATGGTAAAATACCCATTATCCTTTGTCCCTTTCTTTCATCAATATATCGGTTGAGGATCGCAAGCTCGGACCTATTTTTGCCGATCGCGATCTTTTGTCCTATTTATGGTCAGAACTCTGGCCGCCACCGATGTCCGATACAAATATCGGTTAAGTCTCGTACTCGCGGGGTTATCTGGCTCATGCTGCATGCTTCCCCAGGCCGTCCCGGCTAGGTGGGGCGCGCAGTGATTCGCCAGTGGTCCCGCGCCACCGGGGTTTCCGTGTGCTGTTACTTGGTGCGGTCGTCCATGCGCTAGTTCCCGCTACGGTCCCGCCGTTACGGTACCCCCCGTGGGGTTTCCGGTCTCGGCGCCCTCGTGTGTGCAGCCTCACGGAGGCTTTTTCCCCTCCACGGGGTGCTCGGTGCATGCTGCAGCCTGCCTCTCCGGCGCGCTGCGTGCCCTGCGTTAGCCCTGTCGCTATCCTTCTCTCGCGGGTTGTATAGCTCGTGGCTCCTGGGAAACTTCTAGGGAGCTGTGCTCCCCGCCTTCGGGCGTCGGTTTGTATAGCTCGTTGCTCCGGGACTTCTAGGGCTGTTCTCCCGCCTTCGGGCGGCGGAGTACTCCTCCCTTTTATAGGGTCTCACCTCTCGGAGGTTATCGGCTTGGGTTGATTGTTTACACTCAATCCCTTTGCCGCGCCTCCTTCCCGCAGGGTTGTGCTGCATTGTGGTCCGTTTATTTTTTCCGCCATCGTTGGCGTTGATTTCCGGGTTTAACCACAGCGACTGGTCCCCTCTTACGTGGGCTGTTGCTCGGGTGTTGTTTGTCGCCTTCCCTGGTGTTGGCTTTCAACTCACGGCGCCGCGACCTGTCTCCCTGCGGGGATGTCGCACCGCCTTGGCTCTCGGGCCTCCCCTCGGGATGCTGTAGGTCTCGGCCGTTCTCTCGGGTCACCCAAGTATTGCTTCTTTTGGCAGGGCTCCCCTACGGGCGGCCCACCTTGGGGTGCTCCCTGCCCTGCCTGTGGCGGGCATAGCCGCCTCGGCCTGGGGCATGGGGCGCATCCTGCCGTTCTATAGCTTGCAGCTTCGTCGGGCCCCGACCTTAGCTTTATGCACTCTGCCCATGGCTCGATGGGGTACTTTTCGCTGCTCGCTCCCTTCCTGCTCGGGCTCCCTTTTGGAGCTTGGGTAGACTTGGCCTGTCTGCTACCCTCCCATTGCTTTCAGCTCTGGGTCGCCGGAGCTTCCGTCGCTGCCTCTTTGCGGCTGACTATTGCTGCCCCTGTAGCCTAGCTCCCTTCATGGTGCTAGCCCGGGCCCGTTCCGTGTGGGCCCATCGGGGACTTGAGCCTCTGGTCTCTGCCAGTTAGCGCTGGGGCCATTTAGGCCTTGGCTGGCCTGGCCTCTTAGGCCCGGCTGTTAGCTTACTGCTACCTAGCCTGTCCGCTGTCTCCCTTGGTGAGCTTGGACCCGACTTCCTTGGGAGGTCGTGGCCTTTAGCCTTGGCGGTCCTTTGACTTTTCGGGGGCCTTGGCCTAGGCCTTGGGGCTTTCATTGCCTAGCCTTTGCTACTCGCTTAGACCCTTCATCTCCATTTGGGGTAGCGGCCCGATTCTTTCCTCGCAGCTTGGCTGGGACCTTGTCGGCCTAGCCTGGGCTAGGGCTGATGCCCTGCGGCTGTGTATTACCTTGGCCCATTACCTTGGCCCCCTTCGGGTTTATGAGGCCCTGTGCCTATGCCGGTCTGGCGTGGCCCCTCCAGGGGATTTCACTGGGCCCGGCCTAGGCCGGTGTTCGGGGCTTTTGTCCTTCTCCCTTGGCCTTACACCCCGTACGGAGAACCTTATCATCGCTCCTTTGGCTGTTCTCCCTTGGCCCTCCGTCCTCACTTTTGTGCGAGCGCGAGACCTCGGCCTACATGCGGCTGGTGCCCTCGCGCCTAGCCTGCTCTACCGGTCTCGGCCTTTGGTCATTCATCTTGATGCTGATGACTCGGGTTCCCTCATTGGGCTTGGCTCCACCCATGTGGATGCCCTCGTCCCCCTCTGGGCTCTGTTTGTTCCGGGCGCTGGTGGTTTGGTCTTGTTCTGACCTTACCTGTTGTCTCCCAGGCCCTACTACTCCTCGCCCCTTGGGGGCTAGCCCCTTGAGGTCTTTCGACTTTTGCCTGGACACCGCCCACTGTTGGGTCGGTCTGAACCGTGGATCTCTTCTCTATCTCCTCTCTTCCGTTTTGTTCGGGAGTTAGGGGCTGGCTTGACAGTTCTCGCACATTCCTTTGGCTCCTGGCTGACTAGCCTGGTCAGCTGTCTCCCTCCGGGGGGACCTGGACCCGGGTTTTGGGGTCGGCTCGACGGGGCCCCTCTTTGGGGCCGTTGTACGGTCTTAGCGTCGGGCCTTTTTCCGGCCTAGCGTTGGGGCTCGTCCGGGCCAACCGGTCCCGGGCTTCCATGGCCCAGGGTTGCTCCCATTTATTCGTCGGGGTCTGTCTTAGGGGGTTCCCCCCCTCCCCTCCAGCGGTTTTTTCAGGCTCCCGTTGTTTCGAATCTCCTCACTTGCGGGTTTTTTCTTTCTTTGCCACGCCTTCTGTCTTCCATGTCTGACGTCTCGAGTTTGGTTGACAGTTGGTTACTCCCTTTTCTCGAGGCTTTGTGATCCGTAACGGTATCGTCGCCCGTTTCGGGTAGCACCTCTCCGGGGATCTCTTCAACTTCTTCTCCTCGGGAGTTATTGTGTCGAAGTCGCTATCTTGCCCTCGGACCTCTTCTCGGTGGCATCCTTATCCCCGTAGCCAGGTTCGGCTACTCGGCTACTTGTTTGCCTCGTCGATACCGTTTTGTCGTTCGTTCCAGAAGTTCCTCATGTTCATTCTGTCCTTCTACGGTTTTGTCACCTGCTCTCTGCTTGAAGTCGCCACTGGTTAGGCTTCTTCTGCTCGGGCTTTCCCCGAGCAGTTAGTGAGTTCTCTCTCACGGCTCGCCTCTCTCGGGGCTCGACTGTGTTCCTGCAGGCTAACCTCTGGGTTCTCCCTCTGGTAGACTTCTCAGTGGTTTACCTACTTGTTAACCCCACTTTTCTCCTCTACCTTTTTGGCCATGATTGACTCTGGCCCGCTCTGGGGAGTGATAGTTTAAATCTTAATCTAAGCATTGACTGCCTTCGGTTGCCCGGTTCGGTGCCGCGGGTCCCGTTAATTGCGGAGGTCTGCCTCGTTCTTTCCTCGGTGGTTCTGTCGACTTCCGAGTCGAAGCCTGAATCGTCCCTCCATCCCCCTGGCTGTGGCAGTCTGAGGTGGGACTTTTCGTTATTGTTTGATGCTTTGTTGGCTGTCTCCGATCGGGGCTGTCTCCGATCGTCCGGATTTTTCGGTCGATTAGCTCAGCTCCCCATCCTAGGTTGTTCGGTCGTCCTTCGTGACGTTGGTTCCTTCCATTGACTCCTGCAAGGCGTCCGTTTCTTTCTGACCCCGAAGCTAGTTCCTCTTGGGGTCTGAGTTCTACTATATCGGCGAGTTTTCTTGGCGTGGAGCCCCCCAATCGTCCTTTGGATGCGGCGTCGCTCTAGCCCTCGCCTTTATTACTCTTTCGGGCCCCTCTTTTTCCCCGTCCCCGCTTGATTAGCTCGAGATTTCCTTTCTCCTTGTAGCTTTCTCTTCTTCGGGCCAGGGTCGGACTTATCTCTCAACCCTCCACGGGGCTGGGGTCTTTAGCCTTTCTTCAGTCTCTTAACCTTTATCTCCCCCGGGCGCTCGCCGTGGGGTTATTCTGTGGTGTTCTGATCGGACCCCCTCTCTAGGGGGCCCGCTTCCTCCTCCGTTTTTTGTGGTTAGGCTTCTTTGCCCCCGCGTCTTTACGCGGGTCCCGCCTTGCGCTTCTTCTGGTTCCCTCCCGGATCCGCAGTTGTTCGCAAGGCTGTGAGGCCTTGTTCTCCGCCTTTGCCGTAGGGTGCTTCGGGCCCTTTTTCCAGGGCCTAGGTCGCACTCCAGCCTCTGTCAGAGCTCTTCCTCTCCCTATTCCTAGGCTTGGGTTTTTCTCTGCGGATTCGCGGCTTCTTGCTCTGCCTCCAAAAACTTTGGCCAGGTCCTTTTAATCAATTATAAAGTGTAAGGTCCTTTTACTCACCCTTGGTGGCTCCCTGTCTAGGTTAGTTATTGGCTCCTGACTTTTAGGAATCTAGATTCCAGGTGTTTTTCGGCTCTGGCGTTTTTTGTTCTACCTTTGACTGCATCCTAGGCTGCTCTCCGAAATATCATGTGCCACCTCCGACTGAAGTGTTCTAGTCGGGTGTTGATTGAAATTATACATTCAACGGGGGTTAATATATTTCAGTCAACATTGGCGTAAAGGAAATCAGCTCAGTATAATGATTTAGTTAAAAACACATTAATGTTTTATAAAGCATATAACTGAGCCTGATTTCCTTTCCAATTTGACTTCCTCCCGCTTCCTCCAGGCCGCCCCACAACATGTATGTGCAATGCTCCGTGTGGGCTCTGAGGCCAAAACGGGAAATTGGGGAAGAGATGCCGACAGGGTGTGACTGGGGTCACTGGTAGAACCATTTTCTCTTTTCTCTTTTTTAGGGGTGCTAAAATAGGTATTTTTGGGGCATTCCACTTCTCAGAAGGGAAATGCATATATTTCAGTCAACATTGGAAAGGAAATCAGGCCTCAGTTATATGATTTATAAAACATAATGTGTTTTTAACTAATTTCTTTTCTGAATATCAGTGATCAAGGGATATACTATGCTACATTGACAAAAGCAAATAATGACATTATTGACAAGTAAATCCACCTGCTATTCAGCGGACAAAGCATGTCAGATTCCCTTTTGTTTAGTTGGAACTGCAGAGCCTTTGTAGCTCTTTGTTACTGTCCACGCAGTTGAATAGATGTCAGGCGTTATAGACTGGTTGTCCTTGCCCAGTTTTGGGTAGACATTTCACATAGAAGTCTCAAGTACGCAAATGAGGTATTGCCTTTGATTCCGTCGTGCACTGTATGTTGTGCAGTAGCGCAGGACGGAATCAATGAGCAACACCTTTGTATACTTGGGACTTCAATATGAAACGTCTACCCAGTTTGGATTGAGCTGGCCTCGTTCACGATAAAAATAAATTTTGAGGGTCTACTGTGAGTTCAATAATTTTGACTGTATATTTCATCATTTATTGAAAAAATAAACTAATGTGAACAAAACTCACGGTGGATATGTTGCTTGGTCAGCTGTGACCTAACATTTTTGTGCAGAACCAAGATCCATAACTTACTGCGGGACCTCATTTCTATTCAATTGACCACCAGATATTTAGAAAAAATACAAAAGAAGGGGGTCTAGCGACCTATGCTAACAACACAGTAAATTGAAAAGAAATGGGGTTATGCGACAAGTTACTGTAAGTTAAGTTTTGTTTCTGCACAAAGATGTTAGGTCACAGTCTGCCAAACAACTTTCTTTCATGATTTTTTGTTCATCTTTGTATCCTTTTCGGAAAAATGATGAAATATATGGTCAAAGTTAATTGAACGCACAGTAGAAGCCTGAGATTTATTTATTTGTGAAAGAGGACGAGTATCTTGCGTTTTGCGTCATGAAAAAAATAGCTTGATCTTTATCTGGTGATGAGCACCTGAAATCCTTTTTATCTGGAAGGACAGAGCCATTGTTATTACCTATACAGTTGAACAGTAATTTGTAGTGCTTTATCCTCTGCATACCGAGCGGATTTACTGGATATCAACAGTGCTATTATTTGCTCGAGTCAATGCTGCATGGTGTACATCTACTGGTCTCTGATATTTAGGAAAAGAAATTGTGATGACATTTTATTCATTTTCAATCAAATGTGCAACTTTTGCACTTGACATATCCCAGAGTATTGAAAGGCATAATTAGACAATATTAACTGAGCAGAAATCAGTTACTTCGCCGATATGCGTAACCAATGTCCTTATGCCAGCATCTTTCTCTCTTTGATCCCATGGAGTATGTGGGGAAGTGCAATATGCTGTGGGTATGCACTGTAGCTCACTGTATGTACCAGAATATTTTGTCAGACTGGATGATATGCTTTGTTTTCTGAGGTTAAGTTATACATTAATCCATTGCATTGATCAAAATTCCATCCTGGATGGATAGATTCATAGCAGACACCGAGCGATCATGTTGTCTGAAAATTTGGGTCGGGAATCGGGTGTGGGCCAGAAGTGATTTGTTTGTTCTTAAAAGGTGGTATAGTTTTGATCAAACATTACTGCAATTGATTGATTCCTTTTTAAAGAAAACTCAAAGAACATCCAAAATGGTGCATAAATATATACAGCATAGGAAGTCTCATTCTTCTCTCTCTGTGATGTGTTTGAGCAGTGAAGTCTACCTTGTACCTGTCTGTTAATTGAATTGTCTTTTACTCTCTTATAATGACAGGTGGAATGCCATAGGATGGCCCAGCAAGATTGAGAGCCAGATGGAAACCACTTATCAGCAACTAGAAGAGGAACCAAGACGCTCCCAAGATACAAGTCACAGATCAGAACAACTTTCAAGACAGGCTGGACACACTACAGGTAATCCAGTTGCTAACTATTTGATTATTTTCTGCTTTGAATTTTAACACAGCAAGGTTTTGTCAGTTCACACTGAGTGGACCCTGCAGATATTAGCCACATTGGATGTGGCTATTGGTGCTTATGTGCATACAGGCACAAGTGCCTGTATGCACATAAGCACCAATAGCCACATCCAATGTGCATACAGGCACAAGTGCCTGTATGCACATAAGTACCAATAGCCACATCCAATGTGCATACAGGCACAAGTGCTTAGTGGCACTACCAATAAATGCACATTTACCTCTTTCATGTTCACCACAATGCTTTGCAAAAAGTGACCAGATGTCATCACACAGAGTGCATATGCATTAAGGTTTGAAACACAAGATATAGTGGAGGTCATGTGTTCTTTCAGCAAAATGTTGCAGTGCATTATGGGAACTATGAAAAGGGTTCAATATGAAATACAAAGTTTCAGATTGGTAATCAATCTTGATATAAAAGTGCCATGTAAAAAGCCTTAAATACCAAAGTGGCACAGAAGTATCTAAGATGTTCAAAAGTTGTAATTAGTGTCAAGGTAATGTAAAGGTAAAGTGTTGTGCTGAGCAAGCTCGTGCATGGAGTGCCCATCTCTCTTTCCTTAGCATTTGGGCCAGACTCCTCTGTATTATTTTTGCTGGGGTTTGTTACTTTCCCAGCATTGAATAATCCTGGTACCCATTTATCCACCTGGGTGGAGAGGAGTAATTGAGGAAAAGTGCCTTTCTCAAGGGCACAACACATTGGCCGCAGCAGGGCTCGAACCCACGACCTTTGGAGTGTTGGGTGAGTGCTCAATCCACTGGTCCACATGTGCCCTCTGAGTGGCAGCAATTCCCTAAAGTGGATTGGTTGTAAAACACCTGAAGTTCAGTGTTTATAAGACAAATCATGCACAATAGAATATTAAAGTTTAAAGCTGACTGTGCATTCTGCTGTTGTGTTGTAGTGCAACCTGTATAATATTATTCAGATAGTGTCTTTTATTAGCAATAATACAGTTTTAAACTGTTTTGAAATTTGGTTTCAGCATTAACAGATTTTTATAATCACTTCAGTTTGGTTTGATTTGCCTGATATTTATACACTGTTATATTAATGTTAATCTTATAACTGAATCAGAATTTTTTTAATTTTTTATCACATTTTCTTTGCTTTTGGCTTATGCACTTCAATGTAAGTTAATATTTGAACATAACACTCATGCTCAAGATTACAGAAAGTATGGAAATCGAGGGGTTATTGTTGGTAACATCCTCCAACAAGTGTCATTCTTATATCACTGAAAGTATGTAAGGTTTTTGCAAGACATAGTATTCATCCTCGTTTTCAAGAACCTTGTTTATAACCCGTATTTGTAGAAGTTCACTTTTTGACTTTACCTAACAGATGGTTGTTGCAGGCTTTGCCGCACACACAGACATGTCTAAAGCCCACGAGGTGGCCAACGAGGTACGACGTGTCAACAAACAGCTCAAGGAGTGTCAAGAGCTGGCTGCCATGTACAACAACAGGGAACGACTCTTTGAAATGCCTGTCACAAATGTAAGAATGCACTCTTGTTTGCTATTTCTCTTAATGTTTAAGAGTGGGTGGATGGAGTGGACTTTGAATGATTTAGAAGACCACGACCATTAAATGGCTGCTAAGATGTATTATGTATCTAAGGATTACAAAGTAGATCCACAAATGTGACCAGCCACTGAAGTGTGAAGTCAACAAAGAACATTTGAGAGAAGGGCTAGGAAATCTATAAAAGCAATAGAAAAAAAAACAGAATTTATAAATTGACTCTAATTTTGAGGGCCAATCTGAAGAGCTCAATGTATCGCACGATGCATCATATGAAAGCATCAATTATACAGTTCATATGTGATAACCGGTTACAAATTCTGCAATGCAATGTATCTTTAACATTCCCGTTACAAACATAATTTTCAAAATTAAGCATTTTTCAGCTTCATGGTGATAGAATAGAAAGAGATCAAAAACTAAAATCATGCAGGTGTATGTGTGTGTGAGAGTGTGCATGTATGTTTTAAGTGTGTGCATGTTTTAAAAGTGCATTTTGTTATTCCAGCACCTTCTGTTTTATTCATTGTCACTAGATATCCTTGAGAAAAGCTTATTCACAAAGTTCGAGTTGATCCCGATCTTGCGGTGTTGTGTTATGAGCAATTGATCCACAAGATTTTCATACCATCTGAACCATTAGCTTTAGTAATCAATGTGTACCTAACCTTACGTGAAAATTTGGTCGTATCGGTAAGAAATTTGCAATTTTGTATTTTCTGTCCTTAAACGAACAGAATTAAGTACAGCGGCCTATGGGACCATGGGAAACAAGCAATTGCTCATAGCAGAGAACCGCAAGATCAGGATCAACTCAAACTTTGCGAATAAGCTTCTCAAGGAAATCTAGTGAACAATGAATAAAACAGAAGGTGCTGAAATCACGAAATGCACCTTTAATAAATTAAGGATTGTCAATGATGAGTATGCAATCAACAGAAATCACTATGTGTGTGTGGATGTGTGTTGCTTTTATGTAGATGGCTAAATGCCACATCATACTGTGAATCTTGCTAACATTTATCATTTATCATACTAATGACCCTTTCCTCCTCCTCCATTTACCATCTGTACCATGGATACCACAATAAGGATGATGACAATGATATTGTCTTAAAGCAAAAAAATGACAAGCTGGAAGAAATGCAAAGGATGCGTGCTATGCGTCTTCATTTAGTAAGAATCACTGTCTGGCATAACAAAAGTGAATGTTGGTGAACCTGTATTTTTGTCCACAGCAATCCTATCCTTGTCATCCTAACCAGTGAACTCAAGCAAGGCTCAGCTGCAGAAGTTTGCCACTTTATAAAATCCCTTTCAAATTGCAAACCTGATTTCCATGTTTCAAATCAGATTGGAATTGCATGGATATTGCTCCCCTGATTAATTATATTATAGGTTTAGTGTAGATGGAGTTGGCAAAACATCATTGATTTTTGGAATCTGTTTTAGTGATACACCACCAGTGCATGTTCCAATAAATTTCTCTGTAATATGGTGTTCTAAATAATGGCTGTAGCTTAAGTTACTTTGTTGAAGGCACTGTTTAATAGAGATTTAGATTTTGAGATATTTACTAATTTTGAAAGATGTAATATTTTTAAAGGCTCATTTCTTACTATTATCTTGTGTTTATATACCAATCAAACTTAAATTCAATACAAATTTCTATTATCAAAATTGTCAACTACAAGTGTACTACTATCTGGTCCCAAAAATATCACAGAAATATTGAGGATATTTCACAATTAAATTGGAAATGAGGTACTACAGTCATGATAAACCACAGATTGATTGTGGCTGCAGTGACCGTATTGCATAAGATTGAAAGAGGTGTGCAATTTTTAGCAGAGAGATTCTTATAAGGTGGCTATTGCAATTTGACTGTCTAATTGCTAATCCCTCCCAAGTATTTTTCTTTCAATAGAATAGCACCAGTATTGCATTACTGTATTCAGAGGCAGAATTAAATTCAGAATATTGCATCCGATGTGAGGGAGTTTCCGTAACCTGACCCATCTGACACACTTTTTTTTGGACACATCTGACACACTTTTTCTGACAAACTTATGAATTCGGAAACCTTAAGAGAATAAATATGTGCTTTATTCCATGAAGGGTTCCAAATTCATAAGTGTGTCAGAAAAAGTGTGTCAGATGGGTCAGGTTACGGATGCTCCCCCAATGTCATGTCAATGAGAACAGCTTTGGGGTATGTTCAGTGCTCAAACTAACCAGGGTGTTAAAACTATTTGAGTTTAATTCTGGCTCCTACTCAAGTGAGTACCTGCAAGAATTAATATGACTAGGAAGCATATTAATATCCTGATGATGTATATGTGCTAAGTTGGTTTATGAAGTTGTAGTACTTTTTATGAAGTTGTAGTTGTTGCAAGGCTTGCCTTGAAATGTGCTTTTCCCAGTGGACACTTTCTACATTAATGTTTTTGCAAAGTTAGTGCCATGTACGAATCTTTTGTCCTTTGTAAGTAAAAGATTTTTTTCTCTCGCTTTTTTTGCAAAATAAAAAACAAATCTTGGTGATCTGGGCAGGCTGTCATAAACACGCAATGGGCATTCCCACAACAATTGGAATAAAGGACTTATTCAATTTTGCTATACTGACAAAATTAAGCATTGGTACTTCTTCAGATTGCAAAAAGTGAAGTATTACTATTGGTGTGTATATAGAAGAAGTGCCGCAAGATCAATATGCCCTGTTGTTTTGTGGGTTTCCCCTTGTAATATAAAAGTAATTTATGTTCTAGCTTTTGTGTTTGTTCTTGATATTATTTGAATATAAGGTTTGTATGATTTCTCTAGTTTTTCTTCTCAGTAGATATAAGCTAAGTGGATAGTAAAGAAATATCAAACAAGATATTCTTGAAAAGTATTAAGGTAATTGTGTGATGATATTACTTAAATATATTTGTACAGGGACCACAAAGCTCCTGCTCTTTCTATGTTGCCTATGTACTGTAGATTCCAGATGGAATCACATTATTTATTCAGTGAGAATCATGCAATAGATTGAATTATTGGCTTTGTTCAATATGATGGATTGGACAGTGGGTAGGAAAAGACCTGCATTGAATGAGGACTGGCCAAAAGGTATGCTGATCATGTCAGTGGTACAGCATGTCCCTCAATGTCCGAACAGTGACATTGTCGCCATGTGTGATTGTTTAATATGGAGGGTAAATGATTTACCTCTGGATTTCTTGAAACCTTCCTCAGTAACCTTTGTGTTTTATTGCATACCATAAGCCATACTTAAGAAGTTCAGACTTCAAGACCCTTGCATTGAACTTGCACACACATGATCATGCTGGACAGGCAGTCAACCATGCCATTAGGCCAACAAAAAAAATTCGGTTAAAAATCAGGGTAAAAACAACTTGAAAAATAAGATTTTTGAAAATCAATAAAACAAATTATGGTGGTATACTTTTGTACAGGGCTTGATTTTCAAAATTAGGGTAGGGCGGGTTACTCCAATACAACAATTTTTTTTGGCCTTATTGATTGCAGAGTAAAAATCTAAGGTTATCAATCAAGATTTCAAACAAACCAGAGATAAACTATTTGACCCTATGAATAACATCCAAGATGGTGGCAAATTTATAGCATCACATGGTTAAGCATTGGAGTTAAGTGTTCCTCCTTTTCCAATTTCTTTGGTTAGTGTCCATTTATCCCTTCTGTGACCTAGTCCATGAACAAAGTTCACCTAGTTAACACCAATGCAGAGTTACCTTCCCAATATGAAAGACTCTCTGATGTAATTCTTGATGTCTCTCTTCCTGTGTAGTATGACAAACTAGGCAAATTAGTGAAGGACTTTGAGCCTTTCAAGAACTTGTGGATAACCACCTCTGACTGGATGAAGTGGCATGAGAGCTGGATGAATGATCCTCTGACCAGCATTGATGCAGAGCAGTGTGAGAAGCAGGTGAATGATGCCTTCAAGACTATGCACAAGTGTACCAAGATCTTCAAAGATATACCAAGTGAGTATTGGCTACAGATTTGTACTGCTGTCCCAACGGATGTACTTTTATATAATGGTGTGCCCCAAACAGTGTTGAAAATAAGAAAAAAGCCAAGGGCCCTCAATGATTTTCATGGGCCCAATTAATCATTGATCCTAAATTTATAGTTTGTACCTCTAAATTGCTGTTTGTTTGTACAAGTAGGTTAGCCTAAGCCTTTAAAAATTAGTGAGTTCGGGAGTCAGTGATTGGTGAGTGGCTACAATAAAGAAATGAAAAGGTACATCTTCTTTAACTCGAAGTCTTTCTTAAAACCTGAAGTATTTTATTAGTATAAATGTTACTTTTTCTTTGTGTTTTCAATTCCTCAAATGGGCACGACTTCCTTTTGTACCTTCCCCCCAATTGAGATCGTACATGCAAGATGTGCTTTATTCTTGGAGGGGCGTAAAAGGAAGTCTCCCCGAAATGTTTACTAGTTACTATCTTTGGTAGCAAAGAAATGTTTACTACTTTTGTAGTAAATTTAGTAATTAGTAAACAATTATCACTGGTTCTTTCTTGGATTGTGAATTTGTGATGCAACTTCATGCAAATCTGTAGTTCATTTTCCTCTTCCTGGTTATCCTACATATCAATGACATCATCAACATCTGATTTCAGAATTTCATTGTCCTCCTTGTTAGGCTCCTCATCTTCCTCATCATCCGACTCCATATTTTCTAGTTCAAGTTCACATTGATCTTCCTCATCCTCATCCTCAATATCCTCAGGTCGTTCAAGCTCAAGCTCTGCTTGACCTCAAGTCTCCCATCGAGAAGTAATTGCTGTTTGTTCTACTTCAGGTTCAGGCAACTTTGGCTCATCACATTCACCTCCCGGATCACAATTCTTTTCACCTGAAGTCAGAAAAAAAACCACAAACACACAATATTTAAGTATTTTTATGACTATATAAATATATATATGTTCAGCATTTTTCATTTCAAAGTAAGTACTTCTTACTCCTGATAGGAATAAGCCAGGTTAAGTCATACCATTCAATTCATTTCCAGTGATTCCACAAATTTCCACCGAAACCAGATTCCAATCCATAGTTTTGGATTTCAATTCTATTTCTACAAGACAATGACTGAAATGATGTGACTGACTGAGCTGAGATGATTGATACATTGACATTGATATGCTGTCACAAACATACATACATACATACATACATACATACATACATACATACATACATACATACATACATACATACATACATACATACATACATATTATGTACCAGTTGTGTCTGATGCAGGAGGACAAGTTACAGGACAACAATGGCTCATCCTTCTCCAAGCTGTGCTGTTCCATAATTTTATAGCTGGGGTTGGGTCGAAGTTGGATTTGGCAGCACTGTGTAGCATTATGTAAAGATCTGTTACATCGCTTGCAGATAAGTTGCTCTTTCCAATCGTTCTTGATGTACTTCAATGACTAAACCCCCTCTTGGCATCTGCTGAATGGGCTGGTAACATCATTAATAGATCTAAGACACTCAGCACATTTGGTACGTCACTGTTGAAGGCCATGTTAACCTTCTCCCAAGCCTATCCCAAAGACCACCTCAACATGCTCCTATTCAGAGGGCTTCTATGGTAAAAGGTGCACAAGCCTGTTAGGAGCACCTACAGTGACCTATGTAGGTTTAACATGTTTTTCATTGCATCCTTTATGCCCAGTTCCAAACTGTGTGCATAACAATGCACTGCTTGAAGTTCTGGACTCGACTTCTGAGTTTTGCTGCAACGCCGTTCTCTACCCCTAACATCACGGATGCCCTGTCACTCCAAAACCCTACTATAGTTTTCTCATCCACTTCTCAGTCAATCTTCTTTGCTTAGTCATTACTGACTTTGTACCATCATCGTCTGCCTTTTCCATGTTCTCCATACCCATAAACTTGACATTGACCTTTCTATCCTTTGCACATACACCATTTCGTCTTGTCTGTGGTCCCATCCGAAATGAGCAATATGAAGTTCACAGTTTTCATTTCAGCACGATCACAGTTGTGTTGTGCTCTGCAATATGCTGAATAAATACCTTAGCCTGAGTATGACTTATGAAGGATTTTCCATTTTAGCACACCCTCTGCTTCATCAAGCTCGCATTGCCATGTATAATCTGTGTAAAGAAAACTTTGGTTTTGCTACTGCATGGGCGGTCCAAAACTGGACTGAGAGTTGTTCCATCAATTCCTCATTCATGTGCTCTAACATTTGATATGCACGAAGAGCTCCTGGATCCTTCTCTGTTTGGATTTGTGCTTTTTCAATTTGGACCGCATTAATGTGATCCTCATTTTCTTTTTCGTGACATTTAAATGCATAGATCTAGAGATTCTTAGATCCCTTCACAAAACCCTTCTGTTGGTTTTTCAGGTGGGGTTTGTGTTGAATACAAAGTTTGCAGAAAGCAAGTTCCTTTTTTTTTTATCAAACTGCAACCAGGTAAATTGCTCTTTCTATGCAGCAACAAATTGCCTCGGGCCCCGTTTTTGTTCATATCCACGGCTTGTCCAGCCTGCTCGTGTTGTTGCAGCAGAACCTGCAGCATTTGCTCTCACCGGAATTTAACTTCTACTCGGTGTATTACTACTCCTTGCAGTCTTTCCCCAAAACAATGCAATTTTTGTTTGCTTTGACCTTGTATCAACATATCAACACAGACACAATTAAACCCCCATTTCAAGATTTCAGGTTTACATGCAGTATCATTTGTAGCTATTATCAGTCACTACACTATTGTTAAAGTCAAGAAGGCAAGACAGAAAAATATTTGTCTGGCATACATTTGGCTAAAAACTGTCTCAGTGACATTTTTGTTTTATTATTTGTCTCTTTCTTTCATGTGCTAAGCATTCACATAATCACATTTTATCCTGTAAAACAAATCAGTGAATAAAAAAATAAGATAATATTAAAAAAAAAAGAGCAAAAAGTTAAACTCATGTCATCCCATCGCAAAGTGCTACAAGTGAAATTATGTGAGATAACAAGACAAACTTTTTTATTATGGCCTTGCATCAACAGTTTCGATAAAGTAATTTTTCAGGTGAAGGGGTGTGTAGTGAATCATGATAAACTGTAGGATGTGTTTTTTATTTGTGATGACTTTTGAACAAAGAAATAATAATAAATCAATAAAGATTACCAAGATACCAACTTACCTTTGTGACTAAGACTTAGAAAGTAGGTTTTTCTGTGATTTAAATGAAAACAACAGATAATATTGCTCAAGGTGGGCCAGAGTACTTTCCCCTATACTGAATAGACTTGGTGAGAGTTACGAGTTTGCAGGGATTCGTTGTAGCATCACACATGTCGCTTTCCACGTGCTTGGTTCCCGACGCACTGTGATTTGTGCATAATATAAGCTTACTTAGTTTTCAGTGTAAAATTGCACATTGAAAGTAAACGGGTATTGCCATTTCCCTAAAAATTTACGTGAGTGTGCATGTTCATGATAGGGGGGCATAGAAACTACCTCTGCTTTAGTTATCTTAACGCGCTGAGTCCAAAAGGATCACTTCAAAATATAGTCTCGTTCCACACGACTGCGTGTTATAACAGCCTTGGCAGTGATTACGAAGATTCAACAGAAACAGAAACAGAAGCATCTAAAAACAATGGGGCAAGCCTGCGGAAAACCATGGTGCAAGCCCACGTATAACCATGGTGCAAGCCACGTATAACCATGTACATGTAAAAGCCCATATAAACCACGGTGCAAGACTCCATGCTATAACCTGGTGCAACCCAATGCAGCCCCCCCCCCAACATAATATAATTTAAACCAATAAACCCATCCAGCATACTTTGTGTAATATTTTTTAAAGTACCTTTGGGATGCATTTGGAGTAGTCAATGAGAACTGCCAGCTTAAGTATCTGACTACAAAATGAGGATTATTTATTCACTTAGTGTAGTAAAACTTCAAAGTACAGGCTCTGCCCATCAGTAAAGTGGTGCTATTTTTGGTTTACCTGAAGTCGTGGGATTACATGATGAAGAATATGACTTAGCTGTGCTAACTGCGGTACTAATCCAATATCATAAAATAATGATAATACTCACTTCCTACCTCTGTGCTGGGAAATCAGTGCGAGATATGGTGGTAGCACAATTAAGCCATGCACATCAAGACAGCATATCAAGGAAAATCCGTTAAAAGCTGCTCAAGGTATGAATCACCGCACAGTGGTAGAGAAAATGCGAATATATCCATAGACCACATTATTACCTGGTAGTAAATTGGTATAATTTTTTATAGCCTGAAATTTGAGGATGACCTTCAGATAACCCAGATGTACTCCGGCGCGAGGAGAAATGGTTCCATTCTCAGAGAAGATTATCCTCTGGCAATGTGCGAGACTGGCTGTTGGAGGTAGAGAGGGTTATGCGGAGAGTCTATAAGGAAGATTCTTGGCTGGGACTGCTGGCTGTCTACCATAATGCTGAGTCTCTACATGACAAAATTTAGGGAGTTAATCATGTATTATGGTGCGGTGTTGGTCCCGATTTTTTGTATGCACTCACCCATAGTCCAACATTTTATATCATTGTCAATGAAGACCCCCCAGTTTCTTTGCTCTCAACAATCAGCCTCTTTTATAATAAAAGGAAATTTATTTTAAAAATATGCATATTACCCAAATTCTGGTAAAAAAGACAAATCATTACACTGAACTGATTTCCTTTACACCAATGTTGACTGAAACATATGCCATTTCCTTCTGAGAAGGGAAATGCCCCAAAATACCATTTTAGCACCCTAAAAGAGAAGGGACCGACCAGTGACCCCAGGTCACACCTCTCGACCATGACTCTTCCTCAATTCGTTGTGCCGCCACTAATACAAAAACGGACGCGTGTACACGCAGCTCTTGTGTTTAGCAGCCAAATTATCTGCGATATTTGATACTGAACTGTTTCATCTCAATCGAATACTCTACTACTGTACCAAGACTATTGGATATATACTGGATTATATACTGCGATTTAGAACGCTCTATTTGGACGGAATAAACGGCAATTTTTACACCCGTCGGAGAGCTATTATTGTGTATCCTTTTTTACCGACATGCGGTCAGGGATATGGTATATTTATATGGGTTAAGTAAAATAGGTAAAACAAGGCAGCCATGCGCACGTGTTGCGGGCTTGGAGGCATTGCTTTTTGTGAGCCCTGTATTTCTGTTTCTTGTAGATGCCATACTATCAATAAAAAAGTTCTATTGGGTCAGTGGTCTATTATTTGATTCTTAAGGCTTGCTGTATTTACATAACATATGTGAAAAATGACTTTGGAAAATTCTTTACCGTGTGTGACTTTGTAACCGCGACGGTATCTTTGGTCTCCGCGTGGGCGGGCCGGGTCTTACCCCGGCACGCCTTTGTTTTTCATAGCCTCGTTTTCGTTCCGACACGAGAGCCCATGTGGCTCGCTTCACCCCACTTGTAAGCGCTTGCGATTGCCGCCGCGTCCTCTTTGTTCGCTGCGTTCATTACGGAGTCTTGATTCCGCTGTCGCTCCGTTTGGTGCTTCTTCCTTTGCGGTGGCATTTCTGTTTTCAATGGTCGCCATTGAATACAGTTCCCTTGTTTATGTTTCGCTAAGGAAAGGCCCGGGGGTGGGTTCGGGATTGTTTTGGGCTCCAGTCCGTGGTTCTTCCAAGCGGCTGCTGATTTGGAGCCACCTAAAGATGTGTAGCCTGCGGCTTGTACTTCATGGCGGGTTGGTAGGGCGTTTCTCCCTCGGGAGTTCCGCCAGTCTACTAGCTTCGCCGCGGCTCGCCTATGGTATATACAATAGCGGCTTCCGGGTGCAGGCTAGGCGGTCTGCTCTGCATTTTACCTAGGGGTATTTTGGCGGCTGCAGACATTCCGGTATAGCCAGCCCTCGGTTGCTCCTAGCGTGATATGCTAGTCGGCCGACTCATTCGGGGGGCTTGACTGACTTCGGGGGGCTTGGATTGCGCTGGCTCGCCTGATTTAGCCTCGTTGCTTTATCGGTGCAGGCTGGCATGCTCTGCCCTTTCCCTAGGTGATTGGGCGGCTGCAGTCAGTCAGGTAGAGGTATCTTTTATCTTCTTGTGTTGGCTATGGTATGCCCGGGTTTTATCGCGGCCGATCCTCGCTAGTACCGACCACATTGCGCTCGGGCGTTTTAGGAGTCTCGGAATCTGCGACCGCGCTGCCGTGGCTACTGTATCGGGCTTGATTCGTCCAGCACTGAGGTGGTTCCTCGGCGCCCGCTTCGGGCGCGATGCGGTGTCGATTATGCTATCGCTTCACGCATGGCTAGAAGGCTGCCAAGTGTGTCAATCTGGCCTCGATGGGAAGGCTTCACAGGCCTTCCGCGGGCTAGGTGGAGCGTGCGGCGCTTCGGCAGGTTGGCCCCCGCTCACGCGTGGTGCCGGCGGTACCGTGGCGGGTTACTGTGCGGTCGCCAGCGCTAGTTCATGCTACGGTTCAGCCGTTACGCACCACACCGCTTGCTAGCTGCTAGACCGAGGGGGTTAATCGGGCTCGTTGATGCTGATTGCTTCACCAGGCCTTCACGGGCTTGATGGGGAGACGCCGCAGCGGCTTCGCCGGGTTGGCCCCGCCTCACGCGGGGTCCTGTGTGCGGTTTACTGGGCGGAATCGGCCAGCGCTCTTCCCGACTACGGTCCCTGTTACGGTACACCCCGTGGGTGCTTCCGTTTCGCCGCCCTCGTGGGGTAGCCGTCGGGGCTTGCCTCCACGGGGCTCAGTGCAGGCCAAGCATGCTCTTTCAGGGAGCGTGCCGCGGTGCCGTGCTTAGCCTAGTCGCTATAAGTTCTCGCGGGATTGTATAGATGTTGGCTCGGGACTTTGCGGGGCTGCCCTCCCCGCCTTCGGACGTGGAGCACTCTCCCTTTTTCTAGCGTCTCACCTACGGGAGGTGGTGGGCTTGGGTTGAATGGATACAATTCAAGCCTCTATGCCGCGTCTCTCCCGTAGGGGCGCGCTGCATGGTGGCCGTTTATCCGCCGTCGTCGGAGTTGATTTCCGGGTGGCCGTTATCCGCCGTTGTTGGCGTTGATTTCCGGGCCATTAACCACAGCATCTAGTCTCATTCTTACGGGGGGCTGTTGCTCGGGTGGTGTTTGTCCACCTTCCCTGATGTTGACTTTCAATACTATCGGAGCCCGCGGACATGTCTCCTGCGGGAGGTCGCGCCCGCCTTGGCTCTCGGGCATCCCCTGGGGCTGCTGTAGGTCTCGGCGGTTTGCTCTTGGGTCTACTCAAGTCTGCGCTTTGGCAGGGCTCCCCTTCAGGGCGGCCTAGCTTGAGCGGCTTCACCCTCGGCTGGCATGTCGCCTGGCCTTGGCATGGAAGCCCTCTCAGCCTTGTGAAGTCCCGGGGTTACCGCGTATATTCTCCGACGTTGCTCTATCTTCTGCATGCAGGGTCCCCCCTCCTGGGGGTGCTCCTGCCTTGCCTGTGGTGGGCCTTGCCTGCCTCGGCCTGGATTGGGGCGCATCTGCCGTGCTATAGTTTGCAGCTTCGTCGAGATGCAGTCCTTAGCCTTTATGCACTCAGCTCCGCTACGCTGGCCCGTGGCTTTCGCTTGCTGTCAGGCTCACTCCCCCTCTGGAGCTTGGGTAGCATTGGGCCTGTCTGCTACCCTCCCATGGGCCTTTCAGCTCGGGGTCGCCGGCCGTTCCCGTCGCTGCCTCGTTGGCGGCTTGACGTTGATGGCCCCGGAGCCTAGATGCCTTCGGTGGTGCTTAGGTCGGGTACGTTCCGTGTGGCATATAGGGGGATTGAGACCCTCTGGTCTCTGCCAGGAGGCGCTGGGTCATATTAGCCTTGGCTGTCCTGGCATTAGGCTCTGGCTGTTAGGCTTACTGAACTTACCTAAAGCTGGTCGCTGTATCCCTTGGGGACTTGGACGTGGGCTATGAGGCAGCTTGGCTGCTCCCCTCCTGGGGATCAGAGGGGGCCTAGCGCCGCGCTTCTGAGCGGGGCTAGTGACAGTTGCAGTCTGGCGGTAGTCTCTGTTCCCCTTGGGTCTAGACCTGTTTCAAGCTTTGCCTTGATATGTTTTGGGTCTTTAGCCCCTGACTTCTTGGGAGGTCGTGGCCTCTAGCCTTGGCGGTCTTTGACTTCGCCTTGGCCTAGGCCTGGGCTTTCATCGTCTAGCTTTGCTTCTCGACTTAGGACCCTTACTTCTCCCATTCGGGGTTAGCCTGGCCTTGTTCTTCCCACGCAGCTTGTCTGGGCCCTTGTCAGGCCTGGCCCGCTAGGGCTGATGCCCTGCTGCTGCTCGGGGTTTATGAGGCATTTGCCTATGCTGGTCTGGCGTGGCCCCTCCGGGGGGCTTCACTAGGCAGGCTCAGGCCTGGGGGGGGCTCTAGTCCTTCTCATCTTGGCCTTACACCCGTATGGGGAACCTGATCTTTGGGCCTTGGCTGTTCGACATTGCCCTACGTCCTCACTTTCGTGCTGGCGCGAGACCTCGGCCTACATGACGGCTGGTGCCCGGGGCCTAGCTGCTATTGCCGGTCTCGGGCTGTGGTCATCAGTCTGATGATGCGGAGTCGGGTTGTACCTCATGGGGCTGGATTGGCTCCCACCCAAGTGGATGCCCTCGCCCCCTATGGGCTCTGTTCGTCATGCGCGCTGGTGGTTGGCTCTGTTGCCCTAACCTTACCTGTGCTCTCGGCATTACTCCCCCTAGCCCTGAGGTCTTTCGACTTCGCCTGGACTCCGCGCTACGTTGGGGTTCCGGTGTCTTGACCGGGATTGGATTAATTCTACCGTTTGTTCGGGAGTTAGGGGCTGGCTTTGACAGTTCTCGCACAGTCCTTTGGCTCCCAGCTGCCTCCCCTGGTCCGCTGTCTCCCTCGTGGAGGACATTAGGACCACGGGTTGAGGTCGGCTCGACGATTGCCCTCTTGGGGCTCGTCATACGGGCCTAGCGTCGGGCCTTGTTCGGGCCCTATGCAGAATCAATGATTAACTTTGAACCCTTTGTATATTAAAATAATGGTCGAGGATTTTGGCACTTGCCCAAACGTGGGGAAAACGTGATGCGAAAACGTAGGGGGCATTGTTACACGACAATTTTTTATCCAAAATCTTCATAGAGTGTGGAGAAAAGCACACGATTCTAGTATCGGATTGATTCTCGATAGCATTTAGACAGTTGGTGGTGAAAGTAATTGAACATTTTATAAAGCATGTTGGATTTAACTGGATGCTAAGGTTCCCCAGTACCTGCGGCATTTTGAATGAGCGAAGTGGTTTCCGGAATGGGTACGTTACCTAACTCAGATAAATGGATAATGACTATTGAAATACGCATTCATAAACCTTCTATGGAATTTGATCCGAAATTGGTCCCTGGGGAAAAACGTGTTATACAAATGACAATTACTTCCATTTGTCCAAATTCTTATTTAAATCGTTAGTGGTATTAATCTAATTTCGCATACAAGAAAATAGTATCACAACAGATATCAATATCTTGCTGAATTTCATTGATGTGGATTAAAGAAAACATTATTTAACTCAAACGCGCCCAGAATAACCAACCTTTACAAGCACATGGAACTGGACAAGGCAGTGTAGTTTCTTGCTGGGATCATACACTACATAGGTAATATTGTTGTGTCCGATAGGGAAAGTGTCTCCAGGACGAGGTTTGAGTTGACCAAACCCAGACAGTCGCTCTCCCACCGGGCAATATTGGATCATCCCACTTGACTATGCGTCGGGGATCCTTTCATCAGTTGGGCACTTCCTATTCTGCGGATCAGGTACTATGCACTCCTGATCACGTTAAAAAATGAATAAAAACATTTTTATTAGATCAAAATATAGACCAGTTAACAGCAATGTTTGTAAAACATTGTTAGGGCTGGTATCTTGAAATAGGTCGGCCCTGGACTGTTACACAAGCTTACACACGGGGCAAGTGTATCTGTTAGAGTTTTAATACGAGGGGCCATAAACGATGAGCAGAAATGATTGGCAGGCAACAAAAGGAAGTGACGTAGGATGTTAACTGGTCTATAGACTAACACTGTAAAAACAGATTATTTTTACGGATTCGTTAAAGAGAAAAAAATATCGGGACGGTTTTAGTCGAGCAGTATTATTCCGCAATTTACGGTAAACGGGTAATTTACGGTTTCACTATGATTTAACGACAAAATGTTGAAACGACGGATTCGACAAAAAAATTTTTTCTGTAAAATACATTTCTTAAAACGAATCTGAAAGATACATCATAATTGTCTTTCTTTATTAATTGTTGCATTTTATGTTTTGTTGTTTTTATGATAAATGTAGATTGGTGGTGTTTGTGTATAATGTATGGTCATATCAGGTTCCTTGATGGTTCCTCAAACATATATTGCTTTCGTCCACACCCTCATTTTCTATTCGTCCGAGTGGTCCATTTTATTGTGTTGCTTTCTATGGTGAGGAGCCGAAGAATTACATTATTATGGGTTTATCATGTTACTAGGGTTATGTAAAGGGGCGGTCCCACTGGCGTTACTGGTCTTTTGATGTCCCCCAAATTGTTCTTTTCTTATACTGTGTTGCATTTTTTGTTTTTGTTTTTGTTTTTATGATAATGTAGATATTATGGAAATAAGAAATCTGTAATCTTGAAATCAATTTCTACAATGGAAGGCACCGTACTGAAAAGTTGACTCATTGTGATCAAACACAGGAACCTGGCATATATGGCGCGACAGGCATTTTATGATAGAAAACAAAAACACTTTAGAATAGATACTACATAATCAGTACCTGGGAGAATTCGGTTGTTTTTTTTAAATCTACCTATTCCTTTAACTATTTGGCAAACATTAGGGAAAGTATGCTAAATCTTTGCCGGACAAATGTTGGCAAATCTTAATTTTCACTGTGTGACATCTGAAGAAATACAATCTTAAAATATGTGGTGTCCACAAAACAGAATTAAATTCATTTGCAATATCATCAGCACAGATTCATTTCTTGGGGCCAATCGAGTTATTGAATCTATTTCCTTTTAACTATATGTGAAAAAATAAAAAGGACCAAAATAGGCAGAAGTTTCGTGGGACACAACGTTTGAACTTCAATCTTTTGTTTTTACAAAATACGAGGAATAGCTAGAATAAGGAAATAAACTGGAATGGGATCACATGACTGGAGGGGGGAACCCTACTAAATGTTTCCATATGTTTCTGTAAATTTACAGGAAGTCTCTTGGAAAACCCTTCCATGTTATGAGGGTTTCAGAGTGACCCAAAAGGTAAAAGGTCATCTAGAGGTCAATTTGCGTAGAAATGCCCTATGACGCCCAAATTTGGTCAAAAGGACTGCTGACCCGAGCACAGAAGAAATCGGAAGTCAAAGGTCATGTAGGGATCATCCAGCTGGACAAGAAAGCCAGGTAATCGCGAAAGCAGGGTGGCCGCCTAGTATTAATGGTAAAAATGGTGTAATGACTTTTGGGATACCTTGCTCTTAATTTCTCACGGGATTCGTTTAAAACAAACAACTTTCTAAACGCAAAAGAGTGAATTTCACCCCTTTAGAGTGCCTACAGGGCCCACTAGGAAAATTTCAAACCTTTCAAAGAATAATTTCTGGCTCAAATTTACTCTTGAGAATTAAAAAAATAATACATTTTTTATCATTTTGCAAATTATCAAGAGAACATTCGATGGAAAAAACAATTTCTTTGAAAGCGTGGATTTCACTCTTTTCGGATTGTGCCCTGTAGGCACTCCAAATGGGTGAAATTCACTCTTTTGCATTAAGAGAGAAGACCATTTCTGTGAAGAGTGCGCATCACCTTCAATGTCAACAAAGAATGAACATGATGCTACATTTCCAGATGCGTCTGTTGTCCAGCATTCAACCTGCGTTTCACCGATTGGAAAAAGGAAGTCGTGTTGGTGGCTGCATTCAACAGGATTCGTATATCCAGAATTGTCGGTAGCATTTGGAAATGTAAAGTCCACTATTGGAATATCCGGTGGCTCTGTGTATTCTGTTATGTTATCCGGGCATTGAATAATGGGTTTCTCAAGATCTGAAAAATTGGAACAAAAAAAATCATACGCTGTACTTAGACATTGAACGCGTATTACTTAATGTACCAGAACTGCATGAAATTAAAGATTTTATTTTGTCTTTATATTTGGGCAGACGATTGAAACGAACCATCTGAAATCCCACAGAGTATAGGAATAGTTAACAGAATATCTTAAATTTCACTCAAAACTGCTCGCGCCCATAATATTTTTCAACCATAACCTATACCGCTGCCTATGTGTTCTTTCATATTTGTAAAGTGATAGGAATATTTTATGCGTTATATATTATTGCTATCATTTAATTAGTGGATACTACATCACATGACATAAAACATTCCAACTATTTCCCCGATATTTCACGGCATGGAAAATGTTGCTATAAAAAGTGACTATTCCCATGTGATGACGTCACGCCAGGGAAAAAGTAACTTTTCATAGCAACCCTTTTCCCGCGTCAGCATATTACCATCGATGTTCCGAATTCCGTGCCCCTGCCTGCATTCATCAACAGATATATCGTCTGTTAGAAGTTTAGTATTTTAGAATGGTTAGTGCTAGAGAAGAATATTTTATATGTCATATTAAAACAAAAAATAGAGTTGAATGGGGTTTATATGCTTTATTCCGTACAGGATTGATTTCTTTCACCCACGTCTTACACTAGGATACACCGTAATTTTACACGATGGACTCTCCGACACTGGAAAGTGGTTCTGGGCTACATCTGCTTTTCACAATTAATAAATTGTAAATAAGATTGAACATGAACCATTCACCAAGATGTTTGTGGAGGTGTACGAATCGTACGAATTGTTAAAAGAAAAGCGCCATTTTAATTCAACATCCGTTAAAGAGTAAGTCTTATTTTGTAACTTTCAATAACTGACCTTTTACAACTACTTGGAAGTGACAATCAGTGACAGTTTCGTTGCTTGGATCATACACTACATAGGTAATATTTGTGTTTCCGATAGGGAAAGTGTCTCCAGGACGATGAGTTGACCACACCCAGACGTCACCCTTACCACCGTGCACTTTAGGCTCCTCCACTTGACTACTGCGTCCGGGGATCCTTTATCTGTTTGCACTTCTATACTTGACGGACAGGTAATATTTACTCCTATTCATGTTAAAATTAATAAATGATTGTATGAGCTCAAGAATATATACATTGTACTATTAAAATCGACGTATCTCTACGGATACAGTTAAAAATATAAGACGATTTTAGTTGCCCATAATTTTACGGTAAAATCGGTAACTCACGGTTTTCACTGTAATTTACCGGTAATATCACCATAAAACTGTAGGTTTTACAAATTGTTGGTACGCATACTGGAAAAATATAGAGACTATCCCGTTGTTTTTAAATCGAGCCCGGAAAAAAGTCACACATTGCTAACAGTAAGAAATTTCTGTAAATTTACAGGAATCTATTGAAATTCCAGCATTATTCCTGCAATTAAAATCCCGTACATTTGCAGGAAATGCGACAAAACGTTTAGATGATTTACTATTTTTAAAGTTTATAAAAAGCCAAATTTGGTGTCAAAAATTTCGACACTTGCTCTTTCCAAATGTTTTTTTCAATTTTACTTTAAACTGTTCTTCTTCTTTTAAAAGTTCTTCTTCTTTTAAAATATTAATTGTGAAAATGTTGTAGTGACTTTGGGAATCGTGTGCTTAATTTGCCCTCACGACATGTGTTTAAAACAAGTATTTCCGTGCAGTTCCGGTCAAGAATGCGTTTCACCTTCGATGTCAACAAAGAATGAACACGATGCTACATTTCCAGATGCGTCTGTTGTCCAGCATTCAACTTGCGTTTCACCGATTGGAAAAAGGAAGTCGTGTTGGTGACTACATTCAACAGGATTCGTACATCCAGAATTGTCGGTAGCATTTGGAAATGTAAAGTTCACTACTGGAATATCCGGCGGCTCTGTGTATTCTGTTATGTTATCCGGGCATTGGATTATGGGTTTCTCAAGATCTGAAATATTGAAATGAAATATTTTAGATGCAGGTCGAACCAGGATTGCAAGGATTGCATAAAGTTGAAGTTTTGGTTTTGTCTTTTTCCTCTGATCTTGTGCAGGCGATTGAATGTAGTTATTTCTAAGCCTAAAATACAACCGAATTCAGAAAGAGTTCTCTGGATAATTTCAATACCACTCAAAACTACATTTTGGAACAATGTTGCCCGCTTCAACACTATTTCCCAGCCCTGATTCATACTTTTACCTATTTGTGCTTTCATATAAAATGATAGTAATAATACACGATATAGGAAAAATAACCACTATCAGTTATTTTCTAAAGGATGTAAACAAACAACGCCCTTAATTTTTGTCGGGTTTTTGAATTATTTCATTGAAAATTGCTGTAGTACACTTACCTGCAGGTAGTAATATTAACATGAGGACAACACAGTCTTTGCGTATGGGCATGTTTTTTGTGCGGACGTCACGAAAAAGTACAAAAAAATGCAATTTGAAGGTGTAATTTCCGTTTCCTCGAAGAACGGTATGTTATTTGTTGATATGATGCAACAATATAGCTTAACTGAGAGAGACAATGCGTATTTTAAATTTGGGAAAAACGACCGGAGGTATTTTTATATATAATAATTATATGAATTGTTAAATGACAAAAAAATATTTACACTGCCGTTAAAGAGTAAGTTTTGTCTGAGGTATACTTACATATTAAAGGTATAGGGGAATGTGTCGCTTCGGTGGGTCATTTATTCATGAGAAATCTTTAGATATGGGTCCCATTTTTCTACAAAAATTCCCATTTTCCAGAAAACAGCCTCAAAACATGGTTAGAAAACAAATTTTCCAGAAAAGGTATATATTTGAAGCAAATTTCAAATAGATACTTTTTACTAGCAAAATGACGCTTGGAATGGGTAATGGTTTCTCGTACTTAACCGCACAACCTGACCAAAGCAACTCGCAGTTTTATATCGTAGGTATTTTCAATAACTAACCTTTAACCAGCACTTGGAACTGACAATCAGTGACAGTTTCGTTGCTTGGATCATACACTACATAGGTAATATTTGTGTGTCCGATAGGGAAAGTGTCTCCAGGACGATGAGTTGACCACACCCACACGTCGCCCTTCCCACCGTGCACTATTGGCTCGTCCCACATGACTACTGCGTCCGGGGATCCTTTATCTGTTGGCACTTCCATACTTGACGGACAGGTAATATTCACTCCTGCTCACGTTAAAAACAATGGATTAAAAATGCACCAATTCATGTAATTTAACAACAATATCACTGTAAAGCTGTAGATACAAGTTTTCTGTAAATATTTTAGAAAAATTGCTTAATTAAAGGTGGGTTCCGATTTATGTGTATTGTGTTGCTGTACTTGTTATGAGCGCCTGGCACTTGCACATTAACCCCATCAAGTACCGTGGGGAACACAAACTTGCGGTTTTGATGTAGACGCAATAATGCGTCTACCATCAAAGCCCTATACATTACTGTGCTAATGAAAGTGGTTAACCACTAAAAACGGCGGTTTTTTGTTTATATCTTGGGAATGAAAGGGATTCGAGGGCTCAAATTTCAGGACGACAATGAGAAAAATAAGGCATTTCATCTGATATCAAAAATCGGATACTACTTCGTGTAAAATCAGGGGTGGTCCCAAAGACGACGGAAAACACGCCCCTTAAGAGCCCTTTTTCAAACATACTACGTAAAATGCATCCGTCCAAGTATTAGCGTACTTTTTGGGGGATAAAATTACAGGAAAGGATAGCTCGCTATAAGAATCGAGCTGAACACTGAGTTTCGAGAATCCTTCATCGGTTGGCACCATATTTTACATAGAGATACACTTCTTCTCACGTTAAAATGACTAAACGATTTGTGTTGGTTTCAGGAACTATTTGTGCCTTATCAAGTTTAGAAATGGATGTATTTTAACGGGTTGGGTTATAAAAAAATAATGACGGTTTTAGTTGGAGAATAATTATCCTGTAATCTTGGACAACAATATTGTCCTGTAATTCCGAGGTAAAACCTTTAATTTACGGCTTTCACAGTAATATAACCGTGATATCGCTACAAAATATTAATTTTACAAGTTGTATGCAAATATACTGAAAAAAATAGAGACTGTCCATTACTGTTTTAACCTATTTCGTAAAAATATATATACATTTCTAAAGGTTTAAGGCATTTCCTGGCTTTATTAGAGAGGGTCACATTTGAGATTTTACAGGTTTATCGGTAGATATTAAAAAATACACTAATATCCAACAGTTTAAAGTTGAAAATGGTATCGGGACTTCTCGGAGACCCTATGCTTGATCGCTCAGCTTTTGTTCTATTCTGGCCCGATTATGGTCATGAACCATAATTGGTCCAGGACCACTATGGTCATGGACAATATGTTCCTGGAGCATAAATAATTTGGAAACATTTGCTCTAGGAGCATATGTGACTATGCTCCTAGAGCATATTTGAATTCACAATGTTCCAGGAATATATGCCAAATATGCTCCTGGAGCAGTGGAGAAATATTCTGTCAAATACTGATCCAGGAGCATATTTGTCATATGCTCCTGGAGCATGTGCATTCAAATTTGACTTGGAATATTTCTCCAGATTATTTATGCTCCAGGACCATATGTACCTGAAGCACACGATCAAGATCCATATTTTCGGGCCAATATCAATAAGATGAGAATATTTTCGTAAGAATGGGATCCACGAGTGTGTATTACCTTCGATGTCAACAAAGAAAGAACACGATGCTGTATTTTCAGATGCATCTGTTGTCCAACACCTTCAACTTGCGTTTCATCATCAACCGATTGGAAAAGCTAGTCGTGTTGGTGACTACATTCAACAGATTCGTATATCCCAGAATTGTCAGTAGCATTTGGAAATGTAAAGTCCACTACTGGAATATCCGGGCGAGCTCTGTGTATTCTGTTATGGTTATCCTGGCATTGGGATTATGGGTTTCTCAAGGTCTGAATATAGAAACGAAGATAATAGATGCAGGTTGTATAGGATTGCACGAAGTTGAAGTTTTGTTTTGTCTTAAGTTGATCTTGCGGGTATTCTGTATGTTATCGGGCATGGATCATGTTGGATTATGGGTTCTCAAGATCTGAAATATGGAATAAAACATTTAGACACAGATCTTCAGTGTTAACAAAACATGAACTCTCACTCACAGGGTGGGGATTGCATTGAGTTGAGGCTTTTATTCTTATATTTTTCAAGAGCAAGCAAAATTTAATCTAAACATTTTCTTTGCCTAATCCCATAGCCTCTTGTACCGATTCCAGTATTTCCATTACTGTCTTCTATTTGTGTGGCAAGGCTGCTGCCAGGGCCCCTTACTTCTTTCCATTCTTGAATTGAACAATTACAGGCCTATTATTTCATATATGTAGAGTGAGGTTATATTATCGGTTGAATTGAAACTGATGCTATTACAAACGAACTGAAGTATTGTTTTTGAAGATATTCACGTTTTGCCTGTAATATTGATTGAAGTCATGTTACAACTTAAACTTGTATTTATTGTGTCTAACACATAATCACAGGATTTTTATGCAGGTATTTGCTGTTATTGGGCATATTGAAAATTATTGAGGATTTCTTCCATTGAAGTTGAAAAATGACCAATGTAGTTTGATAATATAGGGTCCGCTTCAGCCAATGGTGCAGTCGTGTTTGACGTGTGTGTGTGTTCTTACCTATCACGGTTACATAATGAACAGCTTGCTCTTATCGTGTCATCCTCGTTCTTCACCCAATACGTCACTTCCGTTGTTCCGATAGGGAATGTGTCACCCGAATGTAATTGAGTACATTGAGCCTTCCCGTCGTGTCATGGGCTATTACTTCTGGCCACGTCACAACTGCTGTAGGCATGCAGGTCAGTGTGCCTGAATGATATCGTCGGGACAGTTGATGTCAATGAATAGTATAAGATATAGCGAGTGATAATGTTGCAAGTGATTATGCTTAGAAAGTTCAAAATTAAAAAAAAAGCCAAATTGACAAAAAAATAAAAAAAATCAATCAATTTTACTGTTACAACTGGTTCATTTAAAATGAGTTTAAACAAAACGCGTTTAAATATTTTAACCATTGCTTACTTAAACAGACGCTTTAAATACGAGTAAACATGTCGTTATTAAAAGACGCTAATATGAGTGTACAAAAGATCCTATTGCGTTTTAATGGTTGAGCGCCCAAAGTGTAGGCGGTTTTCCATATCGTTTAGGGTAATACGCCAATAGAACAAGAATTTTTTTGGCAAAAAATTGCAACAGAAAAAAATTTTGTGTTATCATACTTCCTAAATTGTCACAAATAATGTGTCAAGAGTGCTAGAAAAAACAAAAATGGGGACAGTCAAAAATAGGAGGGAAATTTGTACCGGGGTGAAAAGTAAAAGAGTCCACATTCTAAACAAACACCAACTTACTCATTGTTATGATGATTTAACAAAGATATAGTTTGCAATATATACGGTCATTATTTTCAGGATTTAACTCATAACGGTTCAAGGTCCCATCCGGTGGGTCATCCTTTCAGAGTGCTCCGATTTTGTACGAAACTAGTCTCAAATTGCTTAGTATGTTCATATCCTAACATACAATGCATATGTGCCCGGCATTGTCATTTTATAAATTTATACGGTAAGCGAGTTAATGACCCCAGAGGCATGAGCACCCTTGTTCATTTTGACCTCTAATTCCTGACCAAATGGTGAAGAATGATGCGAGTATTGTATTCCCTTCCCCTGGTCATTTGGGACTATAATTATGAAGAATTTGGGACACAGTTTGAAAAGAATCGGAGCATTCGTAAAAGTTCCCAGGAATGACCTGAAACTTTATTGCCCTATAAGCCACAGATAGGAAACTATACCTTTTTTAATCCTTAGGACATTGCCAAAATGTTGGTATAGGATTCAGTACAATTTAATACTACTGTATATTGTCCCCTGTCAACAAACCTTCACCCCTGCAAATACATGATCCCACTACATTATACTTCTAGACTTTTGACTTTCATTTCATCATATATCTAGTATAACACCACCAAAATTGTTTCGGTTGCAATTTTGAGGTAACACCAGTATTTTATTTGAATTTCTTGCACTAGACTACGGGTGGGAATGATATGCGTCATTGCTGTCTGTCAAATTGGACAGTGCAGTGAATCGTGAATCGTGGACAAGATAGCTCAAGCAGGTAAGCGCTCGACTCCAGTGTGTATGTTCATTCATGCGTATAGGCGTGCGTTCGATCGAGCCCTGTGAGATTCAGCATCTTTGTAATTTCCCTGGACAAGAAATTAAAACCGCTTGGTTGTCCCCCCCGATTTACCATGCGATATTTGGGAAGCTGGTCCCGGCTGCGATGGTTATCTCGATGTATGTTTTTCTGATAAGGAAAAGCCTGATCCCGATCTGCTGCAAAAGTCCCTTGAAATGATGGCTAAATGGTTGAAGGTATGGTTGGGTCACAGTGATCAGCGGCCATTTGTGAAGTGCTTAGAGACAAAAGCATAAGGCGCTATATAAATCTCAGCTATTATATTATTATTATTGACAAAAAAACATACTAAAAGGACTTAGCTCGTACTGGTTTAACTTCGATTCATTTTAGCGGGTTAAAATCCGGAACTTTAAACTCATTTCTGAAATTGTTGGTGTTTACTTAGCGATATGTTTTTTTATTTCAAAGATTGACATTCGCTTAGCTTAAACAACTCCTGAACTGAAAAATCTGAACAAACTTTCGGGAATACGGGCATTGAGTCCAGGGATGCCCTATTTTAAATTATTAAACAAATCGTTATTAGAGGGCATGTGGATCATTACCAGCTAGATACTTTCAGGAAGAAGTGGCAGCCATAAAGGCACGCCACTATACATACTCACAGTAAATCATCGAGAGAGTCAAAATACTCAAAAATTTGCAGGAGTGGTCTAAAAGTGAAGGCTAAGTTTGTAAAATCGCATAATCTTTTTTTTTTCAAATGAAAAAAAATGACAAAAAAAGAAAAGAGCAGTGTTCAAAGATATGAATCTTCCATTCGATTACGCTTGAGTATAACTAGATTTTTTTTTTTCGTATCGGAAGGACAGACATTGACAAAATATCAGATTTTATCTTACCTATATTTATCACTTGCATTGTATGTTATAATACTATAAATGTTACAGACCTGCACAAATGGATTTTTCGATTTTCTGATTGGGCAAATCACTGATAGTGCTTGAAAGGAAGAGGTATGCACAATTTAATAAAATACGAATATTGAAAAAAATGAAGGGTACTACAATATGAAAAGCCGGCAATTATTAATTTAAATCGGTAAGTTTACAAACCCGGATTTCCAATTTTAATCAAACGTACGTAGAATAAAGTTTTGCAGTGCGATAATAGCGATTTTTTTAAAAAACATGTAATATGTGCAAGGCGATCTATACAATGGAGGATTAGTATGTAACGATCCGTTATGATTTTTACGCGGTAGCTTGATTTTCAGAGGACCACACGTATTCGATTCGGGGGTAAGTGTAAAATCGGGGCCAGGATCAGTTTTATTTATTTATTCATTTAATTTTTTTGTTGTAAAGAACTGTACTATTTCGCCAGAATTGGTAATGAGTGTCTCGACCTCCTGAATTCTATGAAATGTGATGAAGCCATCAAAGGATTGGGACATGCAAGATGGGATGAAACCATAATAGGTAAGCAGGAGTCGGAAAGAAGAACTAAGATATATGGCTATAGAATATGCAAGCCGAACCAAAACTCATTATGCCAACAATCTTCAAAAAAGACCATAGAAGATACTAACCGACGTGGGCGAGTCCAATGGCTCTCAGAAATCAAGAAACCTCATATATAAGTGAGACAAGAGTGTATTGGAAAAAAAAAAAAAAAGAACAGGCAAAAACAAAATGATAAAAAGAGAGATAACAAATCACCAAACATCTAGACATAATCAGTTTCGCACATCTCCTGTGATGACAAATTCTGCATCAACCGAAAGCTTGCTAAATGAACTAATCACGCCAAAAGTAAAAGAATGAACATCAAGAGCTGAAAGAAAGCCAGAGAAGAGAAATAAAATGCAAAACACAAAAGAATAAAAAACCGTTTTGAAGGCTTAACGTGAGGACAAGACTTGGATACGAGATGCAGCAGCTAACATGACTAGTATGCAGAAATAGTCAAGACAGTTAGAAAGAGGCGAAGACCGAGGGACAAGAAAAAGACGGCAGGCTAACATACTAAAATCCTGCAAGTGGAAGCGACCAAAGGCAACGGATAAAGCGGATATTAGACACACAATTGAAATCCACCAACCAAACACATTATTATACAGAAACTACAGACAGATCAGATACTGAAATACATAGTGCAAGAATTTTATCAGCCAGTACAACACAACAAACCACAAACGAATAGTGCTCAAAGGCAATAACAAAAAGGGGTGACGAGGAAGAACATCCTATATTACAGAAGGATTTGGGGAAGGCCATAGAGGAACGACGCAAGGTAGCAAAGTTCTCAGGCATTGATGAAATCACCAATGACATCATAAAAACTTGTGGTCCCGAGGCCAGTCATACACTCACAAGTTATAATACCAATCTTAGGAACAAATAAAATACCCAAAAGTGTTAAGAGGCACAAAGTCCTACTACACAAAGTAAGACGAAGCAGATATTACGAACTATCCGCCCAATCAACTTCTCTTCGCATGTATCAATTTTCACAAAGAGAACCAAAAACGACTGAAAGATCCTTGGTCGCATCAACGACAGAGAAGCAAGACCTGTTGTTAAGATTTTTTTCCACCACATACCATCTACAGGCTATAAATCAACTAATTGGAAAGTCATGAATATCAACTGATCTCTCTCTTGTATTTGTATACGCAAAAGCATCTGCCAGTTTTATCAAACAGCGCAAATAAGTGGTATTTTACCAAGGGAATACACATGTTCAAACGTTGTGATTTGTTCTGGGAAAACCCGCCACATGGTAGGGAATTTATATTTTGAGTTTTTACTATCACTGCCGATTTTGAAATATTAAGTTTCCATACTGTTTATCTTTTTTTCCCACCCCCCTTTCTCTTTGATGCCACAGCAAAAGTTACGCCTTATACATCTGACAAAAAAAGTACAATATAACAGATTTAAGACATTTTTCTGATTTTTTCAAAACTGTCCTGTGCGACATGTGGCGGGTTTTCAGATCACATCACATTTGACTATGTATCTGTATGACCTATGTTCAGAAATATAGTAGGGTCTTTGGGGAATTCCGTGCCCCAACAGTGTAAGAGTAGAGCTCATTTCTAAGTGAATTTGTCTTCTCTGAAGGTTAATGAACATTTAGCGGGGTTCCCTTCGATAATGTGTGGACGGAATCCAGAGGGGAAAATTCCATAATAACAGGTCAAAAATGAGAACTGCTGACGGCTGTAAAAAGGTAACCAAGGTATTTGTCTTGTTACAAGGATTAACAAAATGTATAGTTTGTACTACTTCAACTATGGTTATGGAGATAAACACAAAACAATCGTCGTCAAATGGCAAAGGTCATCACGAAAGGTTTAAATCTTCATATGATCCGATTTCTTAAAACATGGGCTCAATTGGTTCTTTTCCTCAGAGACTGCAACAAAACATTTGCACCTTCTAACATAATTTTAAAATTTGGAGTTCAATAGAGGTCAATGGGGTTGACTTTTGTTTGTCATTTATCTCGATAAACAATTTAAACAAATAAGGGTGTCAACTACTTTTGTTGCAATCCCTGTGGAAAGGTTAACAATTTGAGATGCATTTTAAAGGAATCGGTGCAATATTAGATTTAACCGTGGTGATGCCCTTTGACTTTTGACGAATGTTGTCTTATAACTCGGTAACAATACCTTTGTAGTTGTACAAATATACCTTTTTTTATCCTTGTAACAGAAAACACTTTGGTTACATTTTTAAAGCAATCCAAGCATTTTTCATTTTTCCCCTGTATTATGAATTTTTTCCCCTCCTGGATTCCCCCACACTTTCTCGAGGGGCACCCCCGCTAATTTTTTTCATTCACCTTCATAAAGACAAATCCACTGAGCAATTATGCTCTGCTCTCCACGTTCACGGAATTGCCGCTCAAATGACCCAACTATAAAGCAGAAACTTCGGTGTTAAACGCTTTTGCTTAACGCAATTTTAATTGCCATGATTCCGACTGCCGATTTTAAGCTAAATCGCGGTTAGTTCAACAAGTTTTATGAATACTGGCCAAGGAGTTGATAGGAATTTAAGGGGAAAATACCGATTTTTGTCTAATACCGCAACTCGGGGTCTTAAACTTGAAGTTCATAGTTATTTTATCTACAAATACCGTTCTATTTGTAGTTTGTTATGATTATGTAATTGACTTATCAAAGCGATAGTACACGAGGAAATGTAAATAATGTTTTGGTTTATTTGTTTTTCATATACGATTTTTGCACGCTTGTTTTCCAATACAGAATTTCATGGAGAATCTGAAAATCATGGGTTCATTTTTAGAATGTGTTCTGGGGTGTTTTATATGGGGGAAATTGTTACAGTGTAAACAATAAAAGTGTTTACATTGTTGTAAAATTTTACCAATCTGTTCGGTTGCTCATAAGGTTTCCTAAAAGGTATAGTTTTGCCACATTTTCGACGTATTGTTTTTAGTACAATAAGCTCAAAAAAAGTTCAAGGTCATTCTTTATAGAATGGTCCGATTTGGTTGAAAATTGGTTTTAAATCGTTCATTGGGTCATACTAAATAGCAAATGTATAATGATTCGGTGTTTCCCACCTTTAAAGTGAGACTTTTTAACGATATGACTATAGTGGTCTCCCATAGACCCGTGGACCACGGCCATATTTACCTCTTAATTACACCCAAACCTCATTGACAACGCGATTTGTATATTTTCGGCTTTTATATAGTAAGACAGAAAATTTGGTCACCATTTTTTGAACAAACCGATGAATCTACAATTATACCCATGACCTGAACCCTTTTTGCTTGCACTCCTTTTCTAGCCTCAATAGGGCAAACTATATCCTCTGCAATCACTTGAAGATACTGAACATGTGGTATAACTTTAAACACATTTTGGCCTCGTTTAATGTTTG
The DNA here is from genome assembly GCA_023653785.1 of Ophioderma brevispina. Taxonomy (NCBI): domain Eukaryota; kingdom Metazoa; phylum Echinodermata; class Ophiuroidea; order Amphilepidida; family Ophiodermatidae; genus Ophioderma; species Ophioderma brevispina. The sequence goes on along the minus strand of JAMKCH010045066.1, from coordinate 18,535 downwards.
ACCTCTTATAAAAACCTTGCCCTCCAGGGCCCTAGATTACACCCAAGAACACATTAAAAAAAATGACCACCCATGATTTTTTTGGAATCCTCAGACAATTTTTTGATTTAGAAAAACCGTGGTTGCAAATTTATATGAAATTTTCCACAAAATACAGTTCCACATGTACCACAATACAGAGACGTGGATCAACGTAAATTGTAAATTTCTCTAGAAATGTCTTAATTAATGTTTGTCAGAAATTGATTACCGCAACACATGTGGGGAATCTTGGGGAAACACTATATTTGTAATATGTTAGTCTTAATCGCTGAAGGTGGCTCTTTGACCGCACTGATATCAATAAGTAAATACATTTGAGATAACAGTCTGTCTGCAGTGACTATCTTGCTGTAGGAGAGCTCCAAGTTCAGGAAAACACACGGAAAACATGTCAACCCAACAGAAATATCTCTTTTGATAAAAAGTGGCATTTTCATTTTTTTTTTTGCGAGAGCAACAATTCGATCACTGTTACAGGAGAGCATGTTAGTTCTATACCGACTACCCGGAATGTTATTATTGCTAGTTTGAAGTACACATTTTCATACAGTCTTGAGTTATATTTAGCTCAGTGGTATGATAATATAATAAACAGTGTGTTTTGATATAGCAATTTTCTCAGTGTAAGAAATCAAATTCTAAGTAAAACTGTTGAGCTATTAAGCTGTTTGAAAAGTACATTTTGTTCACAAAATGTGTACCGAATTTTTGAAATAAACACATGCTATTGTTTACTTTTTTTTCCAATTGACCTCAATTGAAAAGTTGAACTTCAATTTGAACCAAACGCGTGTCCATAGGTGCACCACGGGATCTCTCATATGTTGATGAGGTCAAGGTCATTGATGTCAAGGTTGAATCATAGTTCTAAAAACAAAAGTTTAAATAGAAAAGTTTAAATTCAAACTTGAAGCATAGGTGCAATCTGGATCCCCTCATTTTTGATAAGGTAAAGACAAGTGCACACAAGTCAGTGTCAGTTGTAAGATAGGCTGGTCGGCCCACAGCTTATACTTTGAAATAAGGGTAGCGCGAAGCCGAGAACGGCGAAAATCTATTTTTATTTATATCTTTTTCGTGAGAAAAAGATTTCTTACGGGAAAAAGTCTTTGTTTATTATGGATGGGAAAATGAATTCTCCAAGGCTATTTGAGAATTCAGGCCAGCTAGAGATGGAAAATAGGTAGTTTCCGCATTGTCATTTAAGTAAGATATGCAATTGCATATGATGTCATTGTGTGGTATCCATTGGGACAGTGCTGGTGTATTTAGAGTTTTAAGTAATGCAATTTTAACCTCCGACTAAAATTGTTATCTACATTAAACTCGGGCGGCTATTTAGGAATGTTTTGTGTGTTTACGGATCACTGCACTTTTCAATTTTACAGCAGCATATCATTACCCGCCATTTGTTGTAGTACTCTAAACCTATAGTAAAGCCGTAATACACTTTGGGCACTCAACCACTAAAACACAATAGGATCCTTTGGTACGCCCATGTTAGCGTCTTTAAATACGACGATGTTGTTTGGGTTTAAAGCTTTATGTTAAAAATATTAAACTTGTTTTCAAATTACTGCGATTTTTAGCTAAAATCGCGTTAAAAAGTTTTTGGAATAGGCCTTGTTTTTTAAAATTTGTCAGATTTTTGGCCTACAAACTAAGACGATACATAAACATTTTCTTCCCTCCAGAGTACGTGTGGGGGGCAACTGATAAAAGCGGGGAGTCATGAATCCTATAAGAACATTGTAAATCGAGTTCGAACCCTGCTGCAGTAACGCGTTTTTGTTGGTCCTTCGGCAAGATAATATCTCATTGCCTCATTTACCCAAAGAATTTGTTTAAATTTTTTTCACACTACCTTTGTTAAATTGTCAATCCCCTTCTTTCGATTCCATTTATCCCGTGGGTACTTGTCCACGTTTTTGGGAAACTGTGGTCAAGTGCTGTCCATAAGAATATGTGATATCCTCCACCATATCAACTGCAACGAATTTGACATCATTCCCATGTGGTTATACTATTGATAGTTTATTAATGCGAGAATCGAATAGGTCCTTCTAGCCACGCTGATTCCCCGCCGTTAGGAACATTCTAGCCAGTCCCACTACGGTTAATGCTCACGTTAAATACCACGTCGTTTAAATGGTCGCAGTGTATAATCAAGTTCATATAATTGCTAAATATCATGTAGTCGTTCATGTCAAATTTCAAAATATATGGAGTTTAGATAGGTTCTTCAGGTGGGACCTACCATCATTAGAAGGTCACCTGTCATATTATCAGATTTTAAGCCCTTTTCAATTGAACGACTAAAACCGGTTTGTAGAGGTTATTAAAGTGCATGATTGATGTCTGTAATGTCCGTTGTATAGTAAGATCCTGCATTCAGTACAAAATTCACTTCAGAGTGTATCGTTACATTTGTATTATCTCTTACAGCAACAACCCGATAAACATACCCTGACAGGACGACCGACAATGGCTCGGATACGAAACGCCTACCAATCCTGTCTACTGGATGCCTAATATGCTGCAATGTGATCACAGTAAAGAATGTCTTTTGGCACTCCGTGGCTTCTGCACCTGAAATGACACGGACCGGAGAATCTGCTACAATCTTAAGGCCTGTAAAACTAAATTGTATCTTAATTGAATAGACTGGTATGATGAAAGCACGAATTCGATCTCATCTTCTTCACTTCCGTGGTATTGAAATTCATTTGGAAATGTGATATTGAATTCATTTCCTGGAGGTCTCTTAACAACTCACTTTAGTTGGAGCTGTATTACTAATAATCATGATCTCAGCGTGACGGTCAGCAGTTGTAATGGTGTTCATATTTGCTAATGCAAATTCATGACCAAACGCGGATTCAAAAGGGACTACTGGGTAAGAAGCAAGACTTCTTGTGACATTGGATAAGGCAGTGACAAAGATGTCACGATCTGCAGTAATTACAATTGTACCCTTCTGGCATCGGATTGTTTCGATCGCTTCTGCTTTCATCCAAAAGGAGCTTTCTATAGTTTGCTCTGGTTTGCGTCCAACTTTACTTGTTTGAAACGATATCCAGGCGCGTCATATTGAATATTGGTTATGTCCGAGCTGATGGAATAAGCGGAATAGAGTGCTAAATCGGGCTCCATATAATTGGTAAGGAAGCAAAATACGAAGCGTTTCCCCGATAAGGTTTTAACAAGAGGTTCTCATGTGCCAATACGTCTGCTGATAAAAGATATTCCATATAACATATAATCCAAACAAAACATGCAAGAATTTTAAAGAGTTTTTGTATCGTAATTACATTACGTATCTAATAACCCACACATCTTTTGATGAAAGGCACTTGAACAGATGTTTACAATAACTTTGAAAATACTGATTGAAGCTTTCAGTTTTTATAACGGCATACAATTAGTTTGTAATTATCCATCTCATTGAGTTGCCAGTGAATGTATAGCACCAACACATAAAAGACCATGTGGGGAATGTAGAGTCAGCAGCTGACTTTCCCTCTAAGGTGCTCCTTGGGGCCTCCTCATCCCTCAAAACCCCATAGTCATAATAAAGTGCAACATTGTTCATCGCTTCACATGCGCTAAAAGAGCCCAACCTTAAGCTGCGCTGCTGACAGGGCCTCTTTTTCCTCACATCCACCACTGCACAGAACATGATCTTACATGGTGCTTTTGACCATTACAAAACCATTAAGTAAATGAGGCATTTGCATGATCTTGGCCCCGCCTCAAATATCCAGCAAATTAACTCTGCGGGGACATTACACTTTTTGGTGTAATTTTTTATTTTTTTTATATTTTTAGTTTATTATTAAAAATACTCAAATTTTTTATTTTTTTTATTTTTTTTATTTTTTTTATTTTTTTTATTTTTTTTATTTTTTTTAATCAAGAAGGAAATGGACTGTCAAACATATAATATTATGAATTAGTCAAAAACAAAAAGACTAGATGCAATATAATGTATTTATGGGGGTCAGCAGAGGGTATTTTGGGGGGTTTCCCATCCAGCGCGAACGCGAAGACACATGAATTGTCTTAAAGGTCCCATGAATGCAAATAGAAATTGATGTGGTTTGTTTCCAAAGTCTACAAGGGACCAGAAAGCATTCACTATTTGGGTTTGGTGATGATGACAATCATGTGTGGTACCATTGATTTATTAGAGAGCAATAGAAAATTCTATGGTTACTTTTCTGGAATCTATGTCATGAACACCGATTTTTGCTGGCCTGTTTATTGCATGGAATGTACTCACAAGATTTGGAAGTAGGTTTATCATCTCATTTCCCTGGACCTTATGGACCGCCATATTACAGGGATGGGGGGGGCTTTTCTGGGAAAATATAGGGGGGTCATGTAAATTGTGATTGGCCCACATATGGGTCATTAATTTTTTTTGTATGGAGTGGGGGGTCATTTAACTTTGTTATCCTTCCAAGAAAAAAGGAAGGGGGCTCGCGCCTCTCGGTAATCTGCAAAATCTTGCAAAATCAGCCCCATTTTGGACAAATTAAAAGCCCTCTCAGCCCACTGGAATTTGGACATTTTTCATATCCTGGATCCGCCCCTGAAAATACACACACACGTGTTTAAATCATAGACTTCTGACCTAAAAGACTGCTACATTGGCTGCTGTTGTTACAGATTGCTGGTGAAGAGAGGAGAGGGCAAAAGGAAGCCAGAGACGACTTCCTCCGCTGCCAATTTGAAGATGTTTGGCGAGAAACTTTCATCTTAGAGGACATTGAAAGAATACAGAGATTATAGTCAAAAACATAATGATGGAAAACATAGTAAGAGATGTCATCCTGAACTTTAGTAAGGATTTTAGCTTCCAAATGGCAAAATTTTTAGCGGGCTTCGCGTGCATATTTGCTAGTAATAGATCTTTTCAGCAAACCTGTTCATTCTTAAGATTGTCATCACCCCCCCCATGTCAAAAAGAAATTTAAGTCACTGGCAGCAGACGAGATTTTTCAGACAAAGATTGAATACTCAAGTGAAAGTGAGGATGGAAGTGAGGAAGGGGAGGGAGGCTTTGGGAAGAGGGGCGATGTTGCCAGCACGGTTAACACAAGTGATGAGGATGATGAAGAAGAAGACTAAACAGAGATTCTTAATAGGAAAATGAATATGGATGAATGATACAATAAAAAATCCTTACCTTGATCTGGACGACTTTCAAGGCGTAAGACAGGACAGGGATATTTATTAAGTGCCATTAATATTTGGAATGGGAAACATATTTGATTGACTTTGACTTTTTTATTGGTATTGACAACTGGTTGCCTGTTTCCGGGGACTTTTTGAAGAAAGAAAATATTGAAATTGAAAAAAAAAATGAAGCAAGCATGCAGATCATGTAACTTCTTTGTCACTGTAACCATCTTGTGGCTGAACAATGAACACCATTTAACAGGAGTTAAGCATAAGGCCTATATTACTATAAGTGATTGATGAACTCATGCATTGGGGAGTGGGTGGGGGGGGGGGGGGGGGGGTGGGGTTGTGTAAATTTCATGTGGCAGTAGGGGGGGGGGTTGGTGGTGGGTTAGTAAATTTACATTGTGGTAATAGGGGGGGGGGGGTGGGGTTGTGTAATTTTTCCAAACCAACTTGGGAATTCTTCCCAGCCCCCCTGCCTCCGTCGTAATTAATGAACGGTCCTTAACAAGACATATTCTATACGTAAAGTGATATAAATAATGTAAATTGTCAAATGCTGGGAACTTCATGAATATGACAAAATAGATAGATGGCCATGCCGTCCAAATAAAAGTGATAAGGTGAGCCTATGCTCTACAAATAAGCTTGTAATGTAACGCTTGCTATGAAAGAAAAATATGTTGAAAAGTACGCTAATGAAACTAACTCAGCTAAGTTCAACAAATAACCACAGGGTGTTGTGTATTGATGTAGTTCAATCCCAGAATGCCACAGTTTTGGGAAATATCACCTCAATAGGGTCATGTGAATCCCACAAAACCTATACTTAACACATAAAAAATCCTGACTTTTACACTCCATTTCACCCCAAAAGTGTTTGTTACTTAGAATTTTTAACATGATTATGAAAGGTTTATGGTCCTCTACTTCTTGTAAACTTTTTGTCCCTAAAGTAATACAGAGTTTGTACGTACAGTATAGGCAAATTGATGCCTTATGGGATGGTTCAAAGACAGCCTATGACAGTAACATAAAATTGTTCAAAATGAAATCACGCTGAAAATGAAATCATTGTGTATGAAACTAATTACACGACTCAGTCAATAGATAACATAAAATGGTTCAAAATGAAACTCGCCACTAACCCTGAACTTAAACTATGATTCGAATATATGCAGAAAGTGTATTCAATTTGGACATAAGGTGCATATAATTGGGTGGGGGGGGCACGGTGAAGCCTGGAGAGAATGTAGTACATAGAGTATATGCTACTGAAAGCAAGGGCCCGTGGCTGAAACCTTCAGTTTGTTTACATTCTTGGCTCGAGCATCAAAAGCCACAGTTGGACCACGCCAATGGAAGATCATCTGAGATTAAATTTTCAGTTAGTCTCTCTCGTATCACGGGCCAGTGATTGGTTGATGGTATCGGCTATTACATGTTCGAGAGTGGAAACACATGTGAAGTCTTCAATTTGAACAAAGCAAAGGTGTCCTCTGTCATTTACCGGTCGGTTGTACCAATCTATTTAGGATAGCAAAATATGGGGACCATGTTTTCGGCACAGATCAATGGAAATGATGCACTGAGGGATCTTAAATGTCCCGGGAAATGAGAGGATAAACCTACTCAAATCTTTTCTGGAACATTCATTTCAATAAACAGGCAGAAAAAAAAAGCCACACTACCAGTGAACATTCATTAGTGAAACTATTGATTTTCAGTCAGTGTCATTGATAGATTCACACTAGTTACCTGGAATTTGTATTATTCTCTAAAAAAATCAATGATACCACAAAGGATGGAATCACCAACCCAAATATGAAGCGTATGGTCCCTCTTGTACACTGACACACAACCACATCGATCTTTTTGCATTTCCGGGACCTTAATATCATACCTTCCAAAGGATTTTTTTTAAAGTAGGAAACAATGACTCCAATCTCTTGCTCGTTTATTAAAATTTAAAATGAAATAACTAAAAAACAGAAGAAATAAAATAGAAATAAAAAAAAAGGACCAAAAAACATAAACGCAAAAAAAGAACCAAAACAAAAAAGATATAGAGGAAAGACTCAAAGACATCCTATCTAACACTGCACTGAGCCACTTATAGATTTGAACAATTCAGTTTTGTTTCTTACAAAAACTTCGACCTTATAATTAAAAATTTTTAAATTATCTAACCTTTACAAAGGACTACATCAGCAGCAACATCAGCGTTTTCTCCCAACGTGCAGACGACCATAGCGTTGGTAGTGATCTTTCTATCCGGAGATACTCAGATTGAATCGATTTTAGCCATCACTGACTTGTCTGACTCACTGGTTGTATTTCCTGATCATTTATGTACCATTGTGTAGGAGGATCAGATGTATATCACCAGATGTGATTAAATGAGGGCGCTTCGTGCCCACATCCAAACCAGGCGGTGGCGGCCAAGCGTCATTAAGTAGACGCAAAACTGCCGAACGAGTCATTGGACGAGCTGAAACAGTACCTGAACAGTAACGTCACTGTGCGCGTTTATAATAGATAAGTGATGTGGCCAGTGGGAATTCCCGAACGGAGCCGAGGCGAGGCGATCTGACGACCGGACATGAGAGGATTGCCTACAGACAAGTCAACGACTCATTCCACGGGGTGAATAGGCCCGTGCATAGGCTACCGCAGCCCCGTCTGCAGCTTAAATAGCGATGACCCTGTACGATTGAAACATGAGGTCAAGCAAGCCTCGTTCAAAATGGATCACGTTTGTAACGGTATTCATACCAAAAAAAAATACTTTACAATGGAGGTGATTTCTTCAACTCAACGGATTTGGTGGAAAAAATATTGGTTATTAACATATTTCGACTTTAGAATTATTTGTCAAGTTTGCGTGATTACGTGCTAAACCTATGGGAACGGCACCAAAAAACGACGCTATCTTGCCGGCCCCCCCTGATCCAACACACAGGCTAGGTGACGAGACAAAATCCCAATTTAGACGTTGTCATTGGTTTAACCCTGTCTACCGAAGGGGGAGGGGGAGGTTACCACCCCCTCAGGTTTTTCCCGGGCTTGCTAAAACCCCCCATTTGTTTGGGCAAAATTATTTAATGTAATTGTCAATTGACATTTTCCCCTCCTTTTCATCCAAAAACAAACATCAACGGGGTCTAGGGTATATACAAGGTGATCCAAACGTGAGGCTAGGGGGTGGCAATCACCCCCCTTCGGAAGAGAGTACCAACATGCCTAACACAACACTAGGAACATCACAGGACACTTGATTTGGTACCATAGATAGCTATGGTCTCCTCTTTCCATTGATACCAAAATGAGTACCAACATGCCTAGCATTTACGTCAACAATGACGTCATAAATTCGCATGTCGCAAAATTGCAATTTCCATAGACACACAGTTGAAAAAATTTCAATTTTCGCCAAAAAAAAAGGTTAGGAAAAACAGATTTTCGTGCGGTTTTTTGACTCTACTTGATGAAATGGACTAGTTTTTATATAATTTGAAAGATTTAGAGCTATCATAGGTGTTGAGTCCTAAAATAGCGAAATTGCAAAATTTTCCACCCTATATTCAGTATTTTCGTTACTTTCCTCAACATATGACGTCTGGTGAGTCATAATGGGGATGTTGGTACTTACTTTTGGTCCCAATGGAAAGAATAACTCTCTAAGCTAATCCTTTGGTACCAAATTTACAGGGAATTTGGTGTTTTCACTAACGAAAATCACAGGAGGGGGTGGTAACCCCCCTCCTTTCGGAAGTTGTTTTGTACAAAAAAGGTCAGGTAGACGAGGGTTAACACTTAAAAGTGGAATTTTATAAACCATGAAAACATTTTGATATAAGGCAATATGTCTTATTGACAAAAACCGTATGGAGGAAGCATGAAGAATCAACTACCACTGTAAAGGTATTTCTTTTTTTTTGTATGAATAAGTCCATGACACCGACCATATCAAAAGCGCCTACATCGATTTGTAAGATTGGTAGTTAGTTTGTGTATTGATGTAATCTATTTCGATTCGTGTTGATGAGTTGCTATATTGAAAGAGCTTGGCCGCATGTCTGTCCAAAAAATCTTTCATAGACGGACATAAGGGGAATTTTGGGTAATGAATAAAAATCAAAGTTATGTTTACATCGCATTTTAATCATTACTCTAAATGCTATAATTTCAAGCGGGTTATTACACAGTCGAGAAAACTAGACGGTGTTTTCTTCTGATTACCGTTTCTTTCTTCTTTCTGTCAAAACTGACCAAAATGCTACTCTACAGATGTATTGTATGATCCTGGGACCCATGTATGTGGTGTAGTTTGACCCCCCTACAAAGGTTACTTAAAAATTTTCATAAAGGTCATTTGGGGTCACAAGGGTCAATAACCTGATTTCACGAAAAATGCTACTTATACAGTATTACATAGTCCATGAACATGTGACTCAGTATGTGGTGTACTTTGACACCCCTTCCAAAAGTTACTAAGAAAATGGGCCGATCACATGTCATTAAAGGGGCATGTCCGGCCTGAGTTTAAAATATCTTGAAAATCATATCTGGCAATATTGCAGGTAGTACAATGATGCTACTTGCACAGATGTATGTTATAAATTCAAGACAAGTCAAAGGGAGGTCATCAGGGGTCAAAGGTCAAATTTGCAAAATGCCCGATTTAAGCTTAAATTTTACTGAAATGATCCTTATGACATTCTAACATGTTGCACAGATTCGAAGGTCAAAGGTCATTAAGGGGGTCACATGGTCAAATGTTCCAAATGCTCCGCTTTAGATGACATTGAAATGATTCCTTATTGCCATTCCAAATATGTCTAAATATTTTCGCGATAAAAGGTAATAGGGTTAAGTCCACTACCTCGACTGTGTTTCAGATCGTCTCCAGATCTAGTTGATTTATTGTTACATAAGTGGGACGTCAGAGCAGTCAATATAAGGAAGTTCCCAACATGCTTTTTACAAATTTAGAAGCAATTCCGTGTATAAGGTTTGCGAATTTATCCTCCAGTAGTCAGTAGATACGTGCATACCTCGCGGGGGGCAATTGTGAGTTGGCGTGCCGATAATTGCCCCTTCTCTGCCGCTAAAACCAACCCAACGGGCAAATCAAATTAAAATTGAATTTAAATTTTTGCGTTCACGATTCAGTACAAACTCAGCGCAACGCAAGATGCAGTGAAGTATTGTACTTGTAATTTGTTTTTTACTTATCTATTTGTGCATTGTAGGCCAAGTGTTAGATAGGAAGTAATATTGGTCAGCCGTACTCAAAGTCCGGCTACAATGTTAAAGAATATGTTCACGCAATCAGTTGAACTTTCTGCCAACTTGTTTTCACGGTTTATTCGTTTGTCGTCTATGGAGCCGTACTATACTTTCACACCGGTGTAAAAGGGAGCCATAGTCTGGGCTCCAAAGGACGGAACGGAATATAATGAAGCGTTAAACTAATGTGCGTTGAAGAGTCAAACTGAATCGAGTTGCCCTATTCTTCACTCTGTAGGTGGACTGTGAGTCCGAAGGACCCATATCTCTGGCCACACCGGCAATGTATAGGTATCCCGACACAATACAAGTGATAAACTAAAACACACCGTAATAAGGATTAAAATAGTTATTTAAGTCATGCAAGTCTTTCTCTGACATTACTGCAACACAGCAATAAAAACGTTTTCTTTTTTTTTTGCTTTTGGTTATTTTTTTTTCATTGCCAAAGGGTTACCTTATATAAAGAAACTTATACACGTATATTCGACTTTAAACTTTCTTGCAAACTTGGTTTTAACCAATGTACTCTGACTCTGCCAGCCGATTTTGCGGACCTAATAACTAGCTGTAAAACAGCTCTTTGATCTGCCTCGGCGCACCTTCAAGTAAAATAAAAATTTACGCAGGAATTTTTTTTTAAAGCAAACATAGCCACAATTTTGGTACCGCATATGCATGTATTGACACTTGAATACTGTACCACTATGAGCTAGTAAAATCTTGATTCCCTTGGCACAGTCAGTACTTCCATTCGCCAGTGTATTTAGGAAAAGACACCCCCTGTTTCTGGTTTTGGGGTATGATAAATGATATCCAGATCACACAATGTCAGTTCATGTCATGTATGTACAAGACCAACCAACTGAACGTGTCTTGGTGGATGAGCATATTTGTAACTCATAGTGAAGACCTTCAGGGGAAACTATTCACTAGGAAGCATGATGAGGCAGACCATATGCTAATCCACCAAGGGCTGAGTTCAGTAGCCTTGCATGTGCACATGGTAACAAAACTGATTCATGCAGTTCTGGGTCTCATAAACAACACCCAAAAAAGTAACTCCCCACCCCTGAAATTTGTCTGTCAAGGTCAACGATTACATTGCTTTACATTATGGATTAATTAGAAGCGGTGTTTATTTACGTGCATTTTGACACCTCAGCTGTTGTGATTAATGAAGTATTTTTAAGTTATGCCCAATGACCGAACCCACCCCAGGATTTAAAAAGTTTTCAGTAAGCCCTATAGAGAAACGCGAATTTGTCATGCAGAGAAGAAGAGGATTGCACTGATTTCAATCTGTAACATATATTGTCATAGGATTTCTGCAACGTTTTAAATCCTGGGATAGTTCGGTCAAGTGAAGTCGTGCAGCAGTATTTGGACAACATTTGTGCGAAGAATTTGCATCGACATACCATTTAGCATTCAAATTTCAGAACTTCTGCATAAGTGTCATCAGAAGAGAATGAGTTGAAATTAATGTCAAGGAGTTCACTAAAGTTGGTTTGGATTCAACTTAATGAAGACCAACTTTAGGTTGAAGTGTTTATCAGCCGAGGTAATGAATTCAATTTTTTGACTTTTGAAAATGGACTCATTTGTCTTTAATCGCCGGTCAGTCCAGCCATGAATTAACAATGTCCTCTGTTTTCACAAAACATTACTCTGTTGCAGTTTCGCCTAAAGAGAAATGAGAATTACAACTTTGCAGAGAAGAAGAGATTGCACTGTGTACGTAATGATTGTCAATAGATTTACTGCAACTTTAAAATCCTGGGGTGGGTTCGGTCAAGTGGGGATAACTTAAAAAATCTTCCTGATCGCCACAAATGAGGTTTTAAAAATATTCGTAAATAAACACCCGCTCTAATTATATCCCTATTTATAACAATGAGTATCATTTGAAACGACAGACAAAATTCAAGGGTGGGAGTTACTTTTTTGGGTTGTTTATATCATACTAAAGAAACAAGGCGAACTTGTGCCTCAATTAACTGGTAAATGAAAGCATTGAACGCGCGCCGATGAAAATTGAGGTTTTTAAGCTCAATCGTGATCTCAATCAGTCCTGTGGACACTGATAGCAATCTAACGGACAGTCCCATCAGAGTTTAAATCTTATCGCAATACTACAGAGACACAGATACAATAACTAAACTTTGCAAACCCAATCATACCCCGGATCAAAACTACTGGAGTGGAATCGAACATTGTACCTCAGGCTATCTTGTCATGAAGCATATATTGGCCGCTATAAACAGCGCCCTCTCCAAATGAGGCCGTCCTAAATACCACCTCCAATACCTCACAAAACTATACTGGTGTCCCCAGGGACTAGTGATGCCGGACTAAAACTGGGTGACTACCGCCTTCGCGCCTGATTTAGTGGACTATAACTTTTGTCAGTACCAAAAGTGGCGGGAATGTTTGCTATATATTATGACAAAATTAGCCCGCACTTGACCACACTTGCATTTTACTTTAGGCCAGGACAACTAATTTGGCTGCCGATCTTTTCATATAATCAAGTATGTATAAACCAACTGGCGCCTGTCCGACCGTGATAACTTACGTGTATACTATAATAGACAGTTTCAGCAATGTTTAAAACACTGCACTTTGACCTGCGTATTTAATTCCGAAGGTGGCAAGCATATCTAGTGAATCGATTATTAAAACACGGGGGAGTTCTTCCCGGCTTTTCTGGTATACGGTTGGTTATCCGTTTTTTTATAGAGACTGCTTCGGAATTAGGACCATTTTTATAGAGAAATGGGTCGTATAATGTATGAATCGTGCCAAAAGCCAATATATATAGATATCATTAAAAGTTTGCTATGTCGGTACAGGAGGAAAATTACCTTCAGCAGATAGGCGTATTGCATATTGAACGACAAACCTTTATGAACTATGTTGCCGTTTGACGATTACTGTTCTAATTCAAAGTCCATTTCTGCAGTTGAGGCCAAAACGTGAAAAAGACACCTGGAATATGCATTTGTTACCTCTTACAACGTATTGAGATAAGTTAAGGTTACTCTGGTTAGTAAACAGAATCGATAATGTTTTGTGTGTGTGGAGGAGTTGGTGTATCCGCACTCACAGTCCGCCTAAACGGTGAAGAATTCGACACTTCATTTCAATGATGCTTCAAGCAACATTGGATTCACGCTTTATTCCGTTGCCATCTATGGAGCCCAATAGACGTCCAATCTCCTGTTACAGTGACATCCATCAAACTTTTCAACGACTTGTATGGTAAGACCTGTGTTGTAAAGAGAGGTGGTCCGACAGGAGCCATTGGCCGGGGATCCATAGGACGACAACGGAATAAAGCGTGAACTATAATATGTTGCGTGAAGAGTCAACTGAATCGAGGGCCATATTCTTTACCATTGTAGGCGGGATCCGGAGAGGACCATATCTTACTGCCACAACCGGTGTCAGATAATACAGGTGCCGTGTCGAATGAGTGTCCCGACCACCCATCTGTATATTGTTCTCCACTGAGTGCTAGCACGGTTACCCAATGTCCTCGTCTACAAGCTTAGGTCACGGTTTATCCGTACATGTTGCTTATATGGGTAGCTAGGGACACTCTTAATAGGGACCCCACTCAGTGTCTTTACACCGAATTGCAGAAAAGAAAGACGTTTCATTTACTTTATCTCTTCTTTGCGTCCGCTTTGCGTATCCACAAGTCATTGGTAATGACTGTGTGGTGGTGTCAGGATTTAGTTCGTTCTGAGTAAGATTGTTCAGGGGGTTCGTTTGTATGTATTAATACACTGACGCTTCCTAAAAGTGACACGCGCTGTAATTTCATTTATTTTAGAGTAAGATAGAAATGTATACGCCCCCATGTAATCGGTAGTATAATATTTTCCCTTGTTCATTTGATACAGTATCTTCAAATTTTAATCTCGAATATTTAAGTAAGTATATTTTTTAAATCGATTATCAATCCCGATTTTATATACTATAGGTTGAGTAGCGCAACTGGTAAACGGAAAGTAGACCGTAATCTTCTCTAAGGAACGCTTCTCTCGCTGCTGACCTATGCATATACTAAAATGGAAGATAATCATCCAACAACAGACAATCTAGAACAAACATCCAAAAATGGCACCAGCATCAGTCCAGATGATCAAGGTCATCCTAGACCTGAGAAAGAACTGGAAGAGGAGGGGCAAGTAATGGAGATGAGCCAGCGTGCAGGTTACATGGCATTGAATAAGGATGAACCGGAAGTGACGCACAGACAACCAGGGCTAGAAGACGAAGCTGGTTGCTTTGGAAGGTGCACGAAATCATGCGAAAAGTTGTTTCGGCCATGTTTGGCCAAATATAATAGACTACCACAGGATCCGACTTGCTGCCAGAGATTCAGATATGCATTCATGTGTCCACCTCATGGAACTCTTTCACGCGGTTTTACTTTGGCGCTTATAGCTTTCCTGATATGGGCAGTGATGTGGTCAATCACTGGGGCAGAAGCTTTACCTGGTGGCAACTTATTCGGACTGTATATACTCATCTTGTGTTCTTTTATTGGTGGATGGTTGATTTCCAAGATTTTAATTTACCTCCTTTATGGGTAAGTAAATTGAATGATTAAAAAACATTTAAATTCAATGACCTAATCCGATTCATATGGAGATCCAGAAATCTTCATCTTTAGTTACAAGGGCCGGATTAGGAATCGTCAAAAAATACTAATAAAATCACGTTTATTTAATCTCACTCGTGACCTGCAGGCCCAAAATTGTAGAGACTTAAAATTACTAGACATGAACAATGCAACTTGGAGGCATCAGCCTAAACAACGCCATATTGCAACATTCAAACTAACTACACGAAAACACACCGAATGTGAAGTACAAGCTTTCATGGTACTTTTGCCAGTGGTTCAGATGAACCATGGATAGAGAGTGCCATTCGGAGCTAGTCGGGTTTCAATATCTGTTAACAAATTAAATCCCAAATTGAATTCCCGAATTTATGTGGTGTGTGAATCAACTATGCTTTGCATAATTAACACGCAGGCTAAGCTTACAATCCATAATGACACCTCAATCCGCCCCCTTAAATAGCCTCTTAACCAAATCTTTCACCCCGCCCGTTTTAAATGTCACCTTAATTTTGGTGTAGAAATTGTTTACTATCTATTTGAACTCATTGTTACCGGCCATCGTAACGTACAAAGTTATAAAACTGAAATACCTTGTTTGAGGATGTTGCAAAAGCCCACTTCAGAATGTGAAAGCGTCTATCTTGCATTGTAACCCCCTGAAGTTTATCGTCAGCTCTCAATCGAAGTACAAGATTATTAGAATAGTTTCAACCAATATGGCAACAGTTTTCACCTGTTGTAACACTGTTTCCACCACAGGCATGCTGATTGTCGGTTTTTATGCTCAAGAACATTCCAGTCATCGGCGTTGCTGATGATATCCATCAGTCCTGGTCTGCCGCCCTGCGTAACATTGCCTTAGTGGTGATTTTGATCAAGGCTGGGTTGGGCATCGATGCAAATGCATTAAAACGTCTAAGCGGTGTGTGCTTTCGACTTGCTTTCTTTCCTTGCACATTAGAGCGTGTATAGCCGCCGCTTTGGGATATGCCCTTGCTTGATTTTGCCTGATTGGGCATTTATTTAGGGTAAGTATTATAAGATTGCATGGTTCCCTAGCCAAACAAATGTTAATGTGTATGATACTTATTGCATAACTTGGTAATTCCACCAATACATTAACTGTTTAATCCGAAAAATAACTACTCAGTTACTTTAACATATGCTATGAAAGCGTTAACCAAATTAGTTGTTAATTAAAAAAATAGAGAAATCAAACATTTTCTGCTTTAAGTAATAAAGTTTAGATTATTAAACTTGAAAGTGTTGCATATTATGCTGGAATTTAGCCATCTACCTGGTAACCTGGGCTTAGAAGTAGCCCACATTCGAATTAGTAGTTCAGTGGTTTAGCGCAGTGAAACTGAACCATTTGCGAAATCTATAGCGAGACAATAGCAATTCTGGCCGAAACCTACCCTTGATTTCTAGATAAAATTTCTCGCCTCTAGCTGTTTTCCATGAACTGTAACCCATTATCATCTGGTCTGGCCACAAAATCGTGGCTGGATGTAACCACAGGCCCATCTTTAACTGATAAAATATGTGTGGGAGGCCCATGGAAATTGGGCCTAGCAACGGGTCCAGCTAAATGGTAGGCCGAATTGGTTCGAAATAAGAATATGGAACTTTTCACATGTTGCTTCTTTGAACCAAAATTAAATCAACGGGAATAATAACGTTTTTTGTTAAAAACATATGTCTCCTTTTCCTTGTACATCATCCAGCTCTGTATAGCTGCTGTGCTCCTCAGTCGTGTTTTTCCGTCTATGCTGCTTCTACAAACAGGCCTATGGCGTTGGCAAAGGTGTTCCTGTTCCTACCCTACTATAGCAGCGGCTAGCTGTGAGAATTTCTAGGGCAATTAGCGCCCATGGTATCGTGCTGTGGGAAGGCATTTTTCCCTCAGGTGTGTGTTATTTTATTTTTATTCACTATCTCAATGGGTGTGCCTAGGAGCATGAATGATATAAAAAAGAAGGTACTTACTGATAAAAACCAGACATAAGAATAATGTCTTTTATAATGGGGCATATCCCTTGTAATACTTTTGCAACTATCATGATTTTGCAACTAGGTCATCATGGTAATGGTGAATCCAACGACGTGGTCCGAAAACCACGCAGTTTATCACATTTGATACAGATGACACCATGACGTATGAACAAAGAAAGATTTAGCAAATGTTTGCACACACCTTGTTAAATCTTTCTATGATTTTTTTGCAACTTAAGCATATTTTGAAAAACTTCGCTTTCTTCCTAGTCTTTTCTCTTCTTCTCCAGTCCTTTCAGATTTGAACACAGTTGTGTTGGTAACAAAATGTCTAGTAAAAACTATACCTGCGAGGGGTAATGCACAAGAATGCTTGTTTTCTTAAAAGAAGCGATTTTTGTATTAGAATCGGGATCCCTGATATTAATTTAATGGGCGGAGCTGGACACGCCAATTTATGTGCGTTCCAGGATGGAAATAGTGTCACCTCACGAAAATGATCTCTAACTTGACTCCTCTGGAACCGACGGAACAACTAATGGATGAGCTTAGACGCGTACATAGCGCAATTTCCCGTCTATTTCATATTGGAATAACGTTTCCAGTACCACACCGTTTGAATTATTTGCGAGATCTCCGATATTAATATTTCTAATTACCGAATTCCTTCTTGCGACACCTAAAAGAGTTTTGAGCTCTACCATTCACAGGTATGGCTCACTAGTCAATTACAAAAGCAACTGTGCAAAAATGCAAAATATCCGGAAAATTGAGGGCGCTCTTAAAAAATGGTGCTTTTTGTACTTTACGCTGCATTTTGAATTGGTACTATTCTTGGTCTACACGTTGTCTTCCCCTCCTCACAGAAATTTGATTTCAACATATTTCCGTGGCCCCATTGGAAATGGTCATAGGCACAGTATTTGGAGTGGCTTCCGGAATACTTCTATGGTACATACCAGACCAAACTAAACAGGTAACTAAAAGCTAGTTTTGATTGATTTGATTGCGGGGGTGACCTGTGGATCAAATGGTACAATTTCTGAAGTTAATTTGGGGTTTATTGGTCCTCACTTATAGTGAAGGAATACATATAAGCATAATTTAAGGGATATAGTTGATTATAGTGGTGATTTTTTTTTCGTGGGGCAGTTTCATTAAATTTTTTCGACGATTCTATTCCTGTTGAGCGGTTGCATTTCCAGGTAAGTCAATGCCACTTTTTTTGTAGGGAGGATTGAGGCCAGTCAACATTCCTTTGCATGGCTCACCGAAAATCAATTGCTATTCATAATTTATTTCCGTTCATTTGATGTGAACAGTAACCTATTGATGAACATACGAAACTGTATTGTATGGCATGTATGCGTACAAATA
>JAMKCH010045065.1:0-25090 GCA_023653785.1 Ophioderma brevispina | reverse complement strand
TTACCCTTTAATTTTTAAAACACAGTATAGTGTTTCGGGTCATAGGTTTGGACAAACGACATTGGAAATCGAACGAGTGATACGACCGCTACCCTTCTGATTTATTTCCTTGGAAGTACTTGAAAACCATTGTACTCAAGTAGCAAAACACCAAATTATATTCTAGTTATACATTCTAGTGGAGTATCATAACGATGAAGTAGCCTGATTAATTGCCTTCAAACCTCAGTTTTCTTTCGCCACCCATTTGATTGAAAGGCTTGACCGGACCTCTTACGCATACACCTCTACCTGATTTTCATAAAACAATCCTGAAAATTCATTATTTAAACAAATTTAGTATGATATTTGCTTGAAACTGAGACGAATAGCCCTAATATACCTGTTAGTGTATATTCATCTCAGCTTGAAAGGACCAGCTTGCGTTCATGTCTGCAAAATGTGTTTTCCTAAGGTGTTTTGTCCACTGTTTTCTCTTTGTTGAACCCTTCTTTAAGAATGTAAAAGGTGATTCAGATTGGTTTTCAGCTTTGGTTGTGCTTCTGCACCACCTTTTCCCTTATTTTACATTTCAGCCATTTTTTTGTTTCAACATTTTGATCAGAAATGTCCATCTGTATAAGAAGAAACATAAAACAATCATCACTTTCATTATGAAGTCACAAGCAGTTTCGAATACAAAAATCAAAAGTCCTGACCTTTTTTGAACCGTGTGGCGGAGATATGATTCTCGCAATGACGATGGTTCATTGTGGAACACGGTAAAGAATAGGGGCACTCGATTCGCTGACATTAGTTCCACCAACGCTTATTCCGTTGTCGTCCATAGAGCCCGGACTATGGCTCCGGGCATACCATATCTCCTTTTACACAACATCGGAATCTAATAACAGTGTCACAGCCGTCTCAACAAAAATGGTACAATCAAAAACCGATTTTTTTTCAATATTAATATCTCACATAGTACGTCGTTTTGAATATCACATTAAAGAGAAAATACCCAGGCTGTTCAGGATTTTTTTGTTTCATCTCATTTGCTTGTTTCAATCGAGAGATACTTCCAGTTTACTGCGGAACCAAAATTGGAGTTTGTGGCCACTGTCTGGTTGAGGAAAACTAAACGGTGACACCTTGTTAAACATAAGTTATTCCACACTTTGAACAGAATATGAAAATCTTTACAAGGGATTAACTTCATAGAACCTCTAAAAAGATCGAAAAACGCTACGTAATGGTGGAAGTTATGGTCAGTAAATTCTGGCTTTAATAAAGTGAATAACCTTCGACATACTGTTTGTTTGTTAGAACTTAGATGGAACCTGAGCGTACAGCTGGTGTACAGTAACCTGGAGGAGATAGTTTTTATGGTCTTGAAATATCATGAAACGCAAATTCATACCACACTTTGATACTTTGCTTCCAAACTTCAAATTTTTGTTTGACTTCCACAATTAGTAAATGCAAAAGAATAGTGGAATATTTTTGAAAACTCATTTCTTTGGATTTTGGAGTGTTTATTTTGGTTGCAATTACATTCCTTCTGGTCTGGCATGATTTTTAACAGCTACCATTTTGTAATAAGTCAAAGTTCCACTTTCATTGCCGTGCAATAATATTTGTCATTGCCTTTCCTATTTATGACAAGAATAATTTATCATTGAACTGATTAATGTTGATTATTAACGTGTGTCGATAAAACTATACTTCTTTTGTTTACTTAATCCTGTTTTTGTTTCTCCTTGTCAAGTTTTGCGTCATCTGTTGTGAGCTTCCAAACAGCACGGCCTAACTGGCGAAGCAACTCTGCCCATGGCCATAAAAGTGGCAAGCAATCGCTTTTGGTATATCGCACTAAATTGATTATATGTCTGGATTGCCAAAAAAGCAATAAATGAACAAAACAACCATTGGAAAGCCCTGTCTTTTTTCTTTAATATTATACCAAGTAGAGTGACTCTTATAAATTTTCATTTTACCCAATTTTTTTTTTTCTGCTTGTTACCATTTTTTTTAGAAAAGCATTTGAAACCCCTTGCTCTTCCCTACTTGTCTTACTGTACATTTATCTGGGCGACAGAAACACTCCGACTGGAGATTTTTCTTCTTCTGAAAAATTAACAGGACCTTTTTATATCACGCACCAAATCAACATACAGTAACCTGCTACAACTGGTTATGCTAATGAGGCATTTTAAACCATAATGGCTTATATTTTTGGCAGAGTATACTACAAACCGACAGATCTATATGCATTATAATTTTAAGCCCCCCCCCCCAAACAAAAAAAATTAAAAAAAAAACAAATACTTTATTTTTTTCAATTTACATATAAAAAACAAAATTGGGCATCTCCGATATTAATGAAACCATCTTTTTCAAGAAAATATTATGATTGATTTACAACTTGAGGTAGGTTAGGTCACGAAAAAGAAACTCTACTTTACGATTTGCTTTTTTGCTTTAATGCTAGCTGCTGGGCAAATTGGGTGTAATCACTACATGTATCCTACATTTTACATGTTCCAACTGTCCGACCAGCTATCATAAAAACTTATACTCCCAAATCTTCCTGTCATTTTAATCAATAAATCTGTGTGTCACAGCCACCTCACATGCTTCCAGAAATCTTCATATTCAAGTAAAATTCACAAGATTAAAGATACCACAACATAATAACATGGTATAAACATACAATGTTCTTTGTTATCAGATGGTTTTAGAAAGAAATTATCTTGCAGTTTGGGGGAAAGTAAAGTTGGTGAGTTCCCCTCGGTTATGAAATCGGAACGGACCCGGTCAGGCGAGGGGCTGCAAATAATCCTTTATAAACAAATGGCATCCGTGAAGCTCCCGTGAAACAGATCATTATTTTTAAAAGACATATTCAGCATTGACGTAATTTTTTACAGTTATATTGGCATGGTTGTTTTTTCCCTTGAAAGATTAATCGAATGTTATTAAGTAAACGTAACACTATAATCAAAAGAATACTTAGAGAGCGAGAGACAGCCACCCTGTAAATAACTTTTGATGTCGAAGGCCTTACGTGGCCGCCATTTGGCCATTACTTTCTTTACTCGCCTTTTTTGGGTGAAATTTTGTGTTATCATTGTGCAAAAGTTAACCTGAAGAAAGTACGGGAGGCAAAATTAACGAAAATGTTTCGAAGACCTTTAAAAGTGAGGATACTGTTTAGCCACATTTCGCACCTGTCCAAATTATTGTACCTTTAAGAATTGTTTTCAATATTGCGTGATCGCGTGAAAGATCGATAACAACTGTCTTCGCAAATGTTAATGATGATAATGTTGTTGAAATGTCCTAAACAACTGTAGTCTTTGTTTGACATGTATGAAGCTGTCTAAGATAGAAGTTTGGTAAAAAACAGTGTTTTTTGAAATATTCGGATAGCTCAGTAATGACAAAACCATAGTTTGTTAAGGAATGTAAAAGAAAACAACCGTTCGTATGGCACACTGCCAACCTACAGACAATTGACGACTGGTGGATCCTCTGCATATCTTGCAAGCGACACAACATAGCAATTTTATTCCACTTGCAAGCGCAAAGAGGGGACTTTTATAGGCAGTCAGAATGTGTATGTTGCGTGATGCATCAAAACCAAGCAATATATGTGTGAATGTATGTCTAAATGTAAAACCATGGAGTTGAGGAGTCAAATCGTGTTATCGCGGATGATTGATGTTCTAAACTTTTGAATCATTGTGTAGTATAATGTGCATCTTGTAAATTAGATGTTGGTTTCCTTTCCAGCTAGTCATTGTATCATGGCCCGGGGATCATGTGTCGATAGTAGCTATTAAAAATTTCTATATACAGAAGAGGGTTTGTATAGACTTTATGAGTTGCATGTGTTTATATCAAATTGGTACCACTGATCTCTAGTTTTCGGAAACCATTGTTCATTGCACTCAGGTTGCCATGATACTGTGAAAAGCATGTGATTGGCTAAAACACGGGAGCAAACAGCGAAAAACTCACACTGGATGATATATGGGAGCAATACGCACAAATCCATGAGTCGGATTTTTGATACGGTTTGCCCATTGGTAACCGTTGATATTGAAAACAACATGTAATTTTAAATCATAACTCAAAGGATCATCGCCGCATAAGGAATGAATGACGCCCTCTATAGTTTTCATGAAAACGGATGACTTGAAACATTTTGCATCATGAAGCTACATGCTCAAAGTTTACCTTTGCTGGTTTTCAAAAAATCCCCTTTACATAAATTCCCCAAAGTCGGTTTTACATGTAATTTATAATACACTAGGCTTTCAATGGGCCAATTAAATTTTCCCATATTTGCAGCCTTTCCACCCCAAGAACCAATGCCGCGTTGCAAGGATGTTCACTATATTATTTAGCACATAGATTGAGTGGGGCGTTTCTCTGTTTCTTGGGGGTGGAAAGCCTCATTTTTTGCATTTTTGTTTTCTGGGGTCCGGAACACTAAACGGAATTGCCAAAAAAACAACGACTTTGTACTACAAACCATACCAAAAAAATATCACTATATGGTAAGGCCATGCTATCTACCAGGCTCTGTTCAGTCGCCTTGGATGAGCATATGTTAACCAACACTTACCATGCGCGTCCTGGTAATCATAAATCATACTAAAATACAGGGGATGGTATTTGATCTTTATTTGCTCAATACCAATGGTGAATGACAGCTATTGAACTGCGCCATGGATTACCATAGTGTAGTTAACTATGCTCATGATATAAATGGCGCGGTCATGGGTCATGCTTTGTCATTCCAGAGTCCTGCTTTGGTGTGAAGACGGTTATATAATCCAAATCTAAGCAGCATAAGCTATATACGCGTATTTGGGTATTTTTTATTAAAGGGCTGCCTCATGTAGCCTCTTTGTAGCTTCTGAAGGGACAAAAAGGTCTATCGATAGGAGTCACTTAACAAGCTCCAGACAAAGGGGCAGCTACTATTTTTGCCACATCTTCCTATTCTTCATATAAGTAATCAATGGTCATTGAATGGAGGCATGTTCTAAGGCTTTGCTTTTTTCAGAGAGATGACCTGAAGTTTTATCAGGAATTTTCTTCTTTTCTGATCACAAGGTATTTTTGGGGATTTTAAAAACGCCTTGTGTATATGATAAGTAGTTGTCAAACACCAACTCAACATTGATGGTGTTGAATTATAACTCTTATGATTATAGAGGGCCTCCTTCTCTCCTTATCCGGCGATGATCCTTCGTTTTAAAAAAACTCATATCAAAAATCGGGTTTCATGGTTTTGTAGACTTATGTACCAATTTGCCAATGACCATAAGATGTTTCGTTTTCAGTTTACACTTGTTCCCGTTGCAAGTTTGCTATGAGAACGCTTTTAAAAATATTTTATTTTCTTTCTAATTTCAGTTGCATGCTGAGTTATTATAATATGAAAAAAAAATTCTAAAAATTGCATGCACTCCATTTCTGTAATAAATTCTTAAGTAAAGTTTACTAGATATTTCAGGGTGAGGAAGCAATATAAAATACATAATAAATTCTACAACCGTTTATTTTAATGCCATCAATTTATTGCAAAAATTTTTTAAAATACTAATTACTGTAATACATTTTAGCTCCGAAAATAACCTAGCTATTGTCTCTGATAATATTTCATTGCCTTTTTAAAAATCTGACAATGGACAATAATGGCATGAAAAAAATGTTGACATAAATGAAAAGGATCCCCTTATTGAAATGCACTATCCACGAGTGTGAAAAACAGTTGAGATGTTTACATTCTGTAAAAACGGAAAAAACAGGACAGAGTTTCCGGCGGGGGAGGGGGGGGGGGGGGGTGGCAGTTTGTGCAATTTCTGGAACAAGGATTGTGACATACTGCCAGGCATTTACCAAACTTGAAAAGCCTTTTGTTGTCATAAGCTCACAGACCATTTGCTATTGTAAATGTGCTAAATCGTAATCCATCTTTCACTTGCCGATCAATATCTTACGACAAGCCTAAGTACAATGCTGAATCTCGGTCTGAATGATTTTGCTGTGTCGCCAAAAAAATGCGAGATACACTGTAAATTCTTGTCAGGGATGGGAACACCTGGCTTTTCTGTTCCAGAAATTGCCACAAACTGCCATCTCCCCCCTGGAACTTCTTCCTGTTTTTTTCTGTTTTTACAGAATGTAAACACAAAAACTTGTTTTCAAAACTCGTGGAAAGTAGTGATTTCAGTAAGGGTCCCTTTTCATTATGTCAATTTTTTTTCATGCATTTTTTTCATGCCCAATTATGTCCCCTGTAATATCGCCACTTGAAAATGTTTACACATAACAGGCCATACCGAACCTCTTCGTTAATGGATGCACAAGGCAACTTTACGTGAAAGCTCGTTCAATACGAGATTGATCAGTGTGCCTGCCGTCGGCTAACACAGCCTCCATCTTTCGGCCCAAGTTTCTAATCACGATAGACATTTATCGCTGTAACTACAAGCGAAGCACGAGTTCCACTGCCATTTTGAAATTTCTCCGAGCAAGTGATGTTCATAATTTGCTAGTTACTGACTGTATACTAACTTTAAAGAGTTATAAACTGGTGTCTAAAAATGATGATTTAAAGTTCCGAGCCAGTTGTAGTATAAAGCAAATTTTGATAAAAAAATAGTGTGAAAGGAAAGACAAAACAATTTCGCTCCGACATAAAGATGGGAAAATCTGAAAGCATCCGCACCACGCTTGTATTGTAACAAAAATTTGAACTCCATTGTCCTGGGCTTTGCAGGTGCATAACTCCATTTCGCCCACAGCTTGTTGATTTGCAGGCCAGAGTAGCCTAGTAAATAGGAATATGACTCCCGACCTCCCTATTAAAAACACGTCCCATTTCTCGGCATTCATTACCGTTACAATAGATATATAACGTCCGTTAGTAGACTTGATTATATATAAACTGATTAGTTGCTGCCTGTATTACCCCAAGTTCAATGTTAATTTGTTAAGATTTTGAAAGCCAATATCGGTACGGTTAAATGAAAGAGGTCCCGCCTTGATAAATCTTCGCGAAGTGAACATTTTTCAAAGTTTGTTGAAAGAGTAATCTTCACTATATTTTTACTCAACAAAAGCTCCGATTGGATTTCAAAATTGAAATTCTATTTTTCTTGCTTGAAAGGATGATCAACAAGAATGGTTCTTTAACTACGGCCTGTAAATGTTTGTACAAAGTTTTGAAAGTCAACAGATACGAGTGTTTTTTAGATCACCAGTGCACATCTAATTAATATTCAAAATACGTTGGACTGGGCAATACGGGGAACGTAAAATTAAGGCCTTTCTAGACCTCTGCGGGCTGCCTGAAAAAGGAAGGAAATCACACACCATTTAGCAGGCATTTGCATACACTGATTCACTAAGATTCGACGATGGCATATCCACGGCACTGATGCCCCTGAGTTCAATCAATAAAAGTATGTATATAGCTTACCGAATGTTACAGAAGTACCTCATGCTTTTGCCAAACCACGTTCTTGAAACTCGAACGGGTGGTACCCCCTTGGAATTTAAAAGCTGACTCAAAATTAACACAGGAAGTTATTACCACAGGCACTATCGGGACATTATCAATTTTCCTTTTCAACAGAAATTCAGGTTATATATATATCGCCATTATCATATCTGAAAATCAAAGACAATCGCCACCATCAAACCAAATATTGGAAAATCATTAGCATCTCAAATATCAACTTGTCCAAGTAATATAATCATGTCTATTACCGTAGGAATTGACCAATTATGAGCGAACATGAGTTAACATGGATAATTAAGTTATACGCGATAAATAAAAACGTATCTCTTTATAATAATTTTAATAAGCTTTTTGGCTAATCCCCTTGTAAATAGCTTTAATTTTAATAGCTTCTGCTAATCGCCCTTAATAAATCGTGGGTTTGGAAACTTTCAATCCGGGTAACTACGTGTAATAGTTATTATAATATTCAAAAGCTACTTCTTCTGAAGAAGTTATCAAATTAGGATTTTTGACACAGATTTGTCCAGATTTCACAACGCATTGGGGTTTGTAGGTATCGTCGTGTTTTGTTAAGTAGGCAAACAAGGGTTTGGGGGTTAACTTTTGAAAATGCTTGAATCCCAACCAAAAAGTCGCCACATTCAATTATAGGTACTGACAAAAATCAAGAAGGGGGGGGGGGGAAAGACGATTTTAGACAAGGTTAAAACTAGTTTTGTAAAATTATCAGGTTAATTTGTCCTAAATCTACGTTTAAAGTCCTACAAGGTGTCCCAGAATGATGGTACCCATCGATACCAAAATGTTTTATTGTTCCATAGAACCCCCATCAATAACATTAGGGTAAGCTGGTTTAAGTCCAACTTAATTATACTAACTTTCCTAAGGAATTTTGAACATTGAAAATCGACTACCAAAGTGAAAATACAATCAATTGTGTTACAGGTGCTGATTCATCCTTTGGGCAAAGTGAAAAAAAAAATGCATGTGTGTGTTCATGTTCCTTCGACTTACCACAGCTTTTTTTGACATCACACTATCCTCTTTTGGAAAATATTTATTAAGCACTGAATACTTTGATTTTTTGTCCAATAGATAGATATCGGTCATTCTCTTTCCTTGATACCAAGATAAGTACCAGCATGCCCTTATGGCATTCACCGTGAGTCAGAAAGGACCATTAGCCAGCAAATAATGTCAATTTCAGAAAAACCAATGTGCACACTAGGCGAAAATTCAATTTTTTCACCAAAATATTGGACTATCGATGTTTAAGTGGTTTTGCTCTAACTCATTGCAAAAGATAGGTTTTAAATACATACAGAGGGTTTTAGTGCTTTACTGCTGAAAGGAAAAGATACCCAAAAGAGGAATTAGGGCCTAATGCTCGTGTGGCAACCACTGAGCTTTACTGTTTAGCGAGGTTTATGACATATTTTGACGTCGTCGATACTGGATCTTAGTACTCATTTTGGTATCGAAGGACAAGAAAAACACGAGGACCACAGCTCCTCTGATTGGTACCCACAATAAAGTTTTGATTGTTAATACCTGAATTCCCGAAGGGAATAAAGCAGTTTGTTAAAAAAGATGCAAGGAAGAGAGGTTAAAAGTACACATACATTGTTTCACTTGGACCACAAAGGATGAAATAAGCACCTAACACAATTGAGTGTAGTTTCACTTTGGTTAGTCCGATTTTCACGATTCAAATTCTTATGAAAGGGTACAGTATAATAAAGTTGGACATTAAACCAGCTTACCTAATGTATTGATTTCTATGGAAAAAAAATTTTAAAACATTTCTGGGTTATCGATGGGTACTAATAATTCTGGGACGCCCTGTATAAGCTGATGAGGGTTTTAAAGTTACAGGTAAATATTTCAAAATGATCCAATTTTCATTCAAACTCAAAAAATTCCCAGCGTGTCCTTATCCAGATTATCGTTGTCTACTCAGGATAATTGTGAAACGTTTTATTTGCGAGGGTAATCTCCAGTAGTCATGCATACACCCATGTCATGTTGTGTGTGTTTTGTGTGTGTGAGTGACATGTTGTGGTGATTAGGCACTGCAAAAAAACGTGGGGTGTTAAAAATTTAACACCAAGTCGTGTCAGATTGTTGGTGTAGTTTCTGTGTTGAAATTTAGGTTTAACACCCCACTCGGTGTTGCTGCATTAACACTATAACTGATGGATGTTGGTATTATGTTTATGATTTGTTGAGGTAATCAGTTAAAAGCACAAAAATAACAAAATCAAGCACTTTCTACTAAAATATAACATTGTAAATATAAAGTTAACAGTTTGGTATTAATTAAACCACCAGAGGGGACTGGTACAGTGTTGGACTCCAGCGAGAGTGTTAATACCCCGTAGTGTCAAGTTTGACAACCGGTAGGTATCAATTTGGACACCTGACGGGCAGTGTTTTTTAAAAATGATTAACCATATGGGTGTAAATTTAATACAAAGCATTGGCATGAGGCATAAATGGTAACACAAATTGTGTGTGAATAACACTAACATGGTGTAATCTAACACCAGTGGGGTGGTCTCGTATTTGATCCAGGATGGTGTTAAATTAACACCATGGTATTAAAGTTAACACTCCCGTTTTGGCAGTTTGTGTGTGTGGGGTGTGTGGATACAAAATGGTTCATGGGGACGTTGGTTTGCTTATTAGTTGTACAAAATGAACAGTATAAATCGCAATTATTTGCCCTTGTGACGGCTTGTCTCTAGACTAATAAGTAATTGGTTGGGTAAACTTATTTTTTTTAAAGTCCCAACGAAGACGAAAAAACGTCCTCATAAGTCTTAAAAACATCCATAAGACCGATTTTATATTTTTCAGGTGCAATGATGTTCATATACAGTGATCCAACACGAAGCAATTGACTGCATTTTCTATTGAAAATTATCTGCGCTTGACTCAGCAAGCGCATTGCTATTGTTAGAAACAGTCATCATTCATTATTACACGTGTCATCTTACGAACAAGTAGCTTTGCGCTTTGCTCTGCTACACATTGATAACACCCAAAAAGGTGAATTGATGAATCGAAATTGATTTGTAGTATAACACTGGCTATACTTAGGTAACGTTTAACTTCAACGTGCACTTTGTACAGTATATTTACAATAAGTCGTACACCACGCATAAAGAAACGGTCCCCAAAATATATCAAAACTTAGTAGATGCTTCGGATAACGTACCTGATCGTGCAAAAAGTTTCTTTTTACATTGACTTTCACACATTAAAGGGTATTCTATGTCATTTAAAGCGCCGCTGGCAAAACTCCCTAAAATTAAATCGGGGAGATATTATCATGTAATTAGAATACGACAAGGTTACTTTTTGTGTACAATCAACTGCATTGGGCCCTTAAAAAATAAAATGATATTGATGTGTTACTTTATGATGATATCAAGTAAATGTCTTATTAGAAAAAAAAATGGTTGCAGTGGCTCGTAGAGAAACACTCGTCGTGTGATTGCTAAGAAGGTCATTAGTGCCATAGCTTGCCATTTGTCAAACATTCCCATCAAATACTAGATGCCCAATTTCCAATTGCCAAGTCTGCGTCAGTGGCTCTTTTGAAATTGTTCTTCAGGCGATTGTGTCGCCTTTTTCAAGGAGCAACTGACTCAAGGAAAGATAAAAAAAAAAAAAAGGAGAGTTATTCTAAATACGTGGCGCACAGAGAGATTATAACATGGAAGCCTATTGACAATTACGATCCTTCTTGCCAACTCACACGGCGAGCATACACCTTATGAGTTACAATCTGCTCATCCACCAATGACAGGTTAAGGGGGTGTTACTTGTACATACATTGCATGAACGGACTTGTGTGCTCTGTGGTATCAAAATATCATACCCAAAAAAACGGGGTGTATTTTCTAAATTACATTGGGCATGGACAAGCTGTATTGGAATTGGGATTTTACTAGCTCATTAGTGACGACCACTGGGCAGTGGGGTTGGTTTCAAAAACCCCAACCGCCCGGTCACATGTGGTCAAGAAGTTCCACCGGATTTTCATTATTTCGAAACATACAAACTGCTCTAACCAGAAAGGTAACCTGGCTGTGAAAACTGGCATCTGCGTTGCAGTGATTTGCGTTGCTTGTGAAAATAATCATAAATGAACATAAAATATCTCTAATTTTATCTCTGAACACTTACAATTTAATTCCAGAAAGAATTATTGAAAGAACAACCTTGTGGAATAATAAAGGATGTCTAATTTGTTCATGCGCAAAGAATCCCCATTATTCGAAAGACAATGATCTCAATTTTATGCCACAAAAGGTCTATTTACAAATTATTGCATTGGGAACCCCTTATAAGACACTCCTACACACGTATCACTTTCACAACTTTATTGAATCTCCATTAGATCCGTGAAAATTAAGAGTACTGGGGGGCACTTAAGATTCGCAGATACATTCTTATTGCTAAGTCACTAAAGGAAATGATTAAGGACCTAGAGAGGAGATTACGAAGAAGAGACAAAGCTCAAATAAGGTATTCATGGAGAGGGGGGAAAAAACTTTCGAATCTACAACAGTGCCGGTGTCGAAGTTTTAATAGTCCCACCGGACCTCACGGATTCCACCTTAAACGATAAAGGAATAGGGCACGCGATTCGTGACTATTTCAACAACATAGTTTCACACTTATTCCGGTGTAGTCTTAATAAAGCCCGGCCCACTCCGGGACTATGGGCTCCCCCGGATATATCTGCTTTCACACAGGTATAAAAGGCGCGCAATACATTGAGTTTAAAAAAAAGTTCATGAGATGCTTGCTGACCCTGAACTCGTCCTGTCATTCAACCATAACTTTCTGACAGTGGCATTAATCGGCAATACTCATTCTACACTACAGCCTGTCTAAAAAAGCATTCGACAACTATTGTTTGTTGAAGCGAACCATTGGTCGCAACCTGGAGGAGAGAGTTTTTATGGTCTTGCAGTGTCATGACGAGCAAAATTCCTCCAACCCTTGATACTTTAATTACAATTTAAAATGTTATGACTTCAACAATTAGTTAGTAAATGCACAAAGATAGTGCAATATTTGTAAACAATTTCTTTGGATTTGGAGTGTTATTGTTGGTTGCAATTACATTCCGTCTGGCATGATTTTAACCGATACAATTTTGTTGAATAAATCACAAAGTTCCATAATTATCATTGACGTGCAATAGATGTGTGTGTGGTGGATAGTTTATAAAAAGAAGAAGATATTTATCAGTGTGAAATGATTATGTGGGACTATTAAAACTTGTGCGATAAAACTAGGCTTCCTTTGTTTACTTTAATCTGTGTTTGTGTTTCTTTGGCAAGTGCATTCTTTTGTGAGCTTCAAGACAGCATGGTATAACCATGAATTATTAATTATAAATGCTGCAAACACTCTGGCCATGCATTAAAAGTGGCACAAAACTCGATTTTTGGTGTTGCACCAGTAAATTGATTATATCTCTGGGATTGACAAAGCAAAGGAGATGAATTGATGAAAACAAACTACAAAGGAAAGCCTGGTTTTTGTTCTTTAATAGGGGCCAAAGTAGCAGTTTAAATACAGTTGGTGTAAATCAGAAGGAACCACCTCACTCACTAAAATTCTCACCACGCCAACGTTGGTTACACCTGACTACCTTCAAGTTCCTAATTTTTGCAATTTGCATAATATTCAAGGTCAACCCTTTTATACTTTTGGTCCGGCGTGTTTTACTGTGTTAGTCCAGTTGGCCTCACGATTACTCACTTGTATAAGTGAAAATAATTGCGGCGAAATAGACAAATTAGCATCTTAAGTTACAGGAAGTGGATCCGACGATGAATTAACAGTATACCAAGGATGCATTCTAAAGGGAACAACTTCTTTGAGCAAATTAAAAACTACACTGAGGACCAGTAGTAGTGTGCTAAAATTAATTGATAGTGTCGTCGTCTGAGACTAATATACCTAGTAGAGGAGGTATATTCTCAGGTCGCGTGTTACAGGGGGGGCGATGTGCTGTAGCTCTTGAACCAGTGGTGGGTCGGTTGCTCGGGTAACTTTGTATATAGGTATAAGCAGAAGAGGGGGCTTGTAGGATTATTAACTTCCATATTAGGCATATTAGGTCAGCGCATCAAAAGGAAAACATGCTCGAGGATAAGGACTTGTACGCTCGGCCGAACTAACCGACTAAATACTACTTTTTGTGCAATTGGACCTATGGATCTTCTTGGTGTATAAGGACTGGATGCGTAGCCTCAGTTGTACATTCGCCGATGAAAAGATCAGTTCCGGGGTACACTGTTTAGAACGCTGCGGTAAAAATGTTAAGGGCGGTCAAATCAAGTTGGGGCAAATTTTTGCCCAACATTGGTTAAAATAAACGCAAGTTGGTAAATTTTATTGACTTCAACAATTAGTAAATGCACAAAGAGAGTGCAATATTTGTAAAACAATTTCTTTGGATTTGGAGTAGTGTTTATTTTGGTTGCAAGTACATTCCTTTATGGCATGATTTAAACGAGGACCTCAATTTGTAATATTCAAAGTCCATCATTATCATGCGTGCAATAGATGTTGTGGGTTATATTATAAACAGAAGAAGTATTTCATAATTGAACTGATAGGTTGATATTAAAATTGTGACGAAAAAACTAGGCTTCCTTTGTTTTTTTTAATCGTGTTTGTTTCTTTGGGCAAGTTGCAATATTTTGTGAGCTTCAAGACAGCATGGTATAACCATGGAATTTTATTATAACTGCGCGAAAACAAACTCTGCCCAATGATTAAAAGTGGCACAAAATCGATTTTGGTTCGTGGCCACAGTAAATTGATGATATCTCTGGATTGACAAAAGAAAATGAATGAAACAAACTCCAACGGAAAGCCTGGTCTTTGTTCTTTCATATTAGGCCAAAGTAGCAGTGGATAACCTACATTTTGGTAAATCAGAATGGATGGTACCCACCTCACTCACCTAAATTCTCCCCACGCCCAGTTGGTACACCTTTGCCTCACCCTTCAAGTTCCTCATTTTGCAATTTGCATAAATTCAAGGCAACCTCTTTTATAACAGTTTTGGGTCCGCGTGTTTAACTGGTGTTAGTCCGTTGGCCTCACCATACTAACTTGTATAAGTGAAAATATGTACGAAATAGACAAAATTAGCATCATTAAGTACAGGAGTGTATCCGACGATGAATTCAACATATATACCACGGATGCCTGATAAAGGACAAAGTTGAGCTAGTAAAAATTACACTGAGACCCGTAGCTTGTCTAAATTAATTGATAGTGTTCGCGTATGAGAATAATATACTCGTAGGTATAGTCTCAGGTCGGCCGGTCAGCAGAGTGCTGAGCTCTTGAAGTTGTGGTACTTTGTATTACGGGTCATAAGCGAGAAGGGGCGGGCTTGTAGTGAATTATTCAACTTCCATATTAGGCATATTAGGTCTAGCATCAAACGGAAAACCAATGCTGCGGACGAAGGGACTTGTTACGCATCGGCGAACTAAACTGACTAAATACTTTTTGTGCAATTTAGACCTCATTGATCTCCTTGGTGTATAACGGCCTGGAATGCGTAGCCTCAGGTGTTATCATGCGCTTGGGAAAAGATCCGTTTCGGGACGCCACTGTTAGAACGCTGGGTAAAATGTTACGGGGGTAAAACAAGTTGAGCAAAATTTGCCCAACATTGGAGAAATAATAAAAAGGCAAGGTTGGGTTCAAATGTTAAGGGACAATCCTTGTGTTGGGTTCGGTTTAAAAATGTTAATTTTTTTTTTTAATTGGTTTGTTTTATGGCATTTAATATGCTGAAATGCATGTGAGAATTTACTATTTTAATTGTCAATCAAGGAAAATTGGGATATAATATTAATATGCCATAATATACATGCATGGCATCTATATGCAATGGAATGATGGGTTGATCAAACTTGAATATGACATGTAATGAAACTGTAAATACAAATAAATACATCATATGATTTTTTAAATATCACTCATTCTGATTTATGTAATGTTCTAAATTTTTTTAATATATATTTTGATATTTTATATTAATTATTTATATTAATTATGATTTATTTTCGTTGTATTAATTCTTCTTCTATTTCCCCAACTCATTACCTTACCACTTTCCCCAGTTACTTTAGTTTCCCGCAGGCTTAATAGGGTTACATCTTAAGTTGGGGTAAACAAAAATAATCATTATTTGCACGGATTAAATAACCACTTTGTTGGGTAACTTAACGGTGTCATTTCGGGTAGACTTTCATTGTTACCGAAGTTGCATGTATTTTACCAATAAGTTGAGGTAAAAACAAAATATCACGGACGTATTTGACCAATTAAACATCGGTATGAAGTTTGGCATTAATCTTGATCATGGGCGGAAATCATAGCAGGAGAGGTTGCAGCGTGGGGACGGGAAGATCTATTGACGCTTGTGCAGGTAAAATCACACTTTTATAATCATATAGAAAAATTAAATGTGGATCTTGGTACTAAGATAAGTTATTGTTTTGGTGATGGTATTTGGCGACAGTACATGCTGTTAGTAAAGCGTAAGCTTTACAAAGCCGTCAGTGTTCAAGACCACACTCAGCACTACAGAGCCCTACCATGTGCCATTCATTGTATTGCCTGTCATGCATATGAATGCATCATGCCTGCATGCCAGTACTAGCTGTTGATCTGACTGTCTTCCCTTCATCCATTAACATGACAAGACAAGTCGAGGCCAATATTTTAAAACTCATAGCAAGGACCACTTAATATTGGGCATCAAATCATCCAATTTTATAATTACTAAAGCCTTTTTACTGTCGCCCAAAAATACCAGCACACAAAACAAAATAACTTATCTTAGTACAAAGATCCACATTAATTTATAGTATGATTGATTATAAAGTGATGGTCTTACCTGTAAAAGCGTTAATTTTACAATACCCTGAGTATACCCATCTAAATTTGGTAAAAGAATACAACTACCCAACAAGTGGCTAAAATGTTACCCCTTATGTGTCAAATAAATACCCAATCACCTTGAATATTACCCAATCTAATTCTGGGTAAAAGCAAAACACTGCCAACAAGTGGATACACATTTACCCAATGATGTTGTAAAATAAATACCCAATCCCTTGAATATTACCCAATATAATTGGGTAAAAGCAAAACACTGCCCCAACAAGTGGATAAAATTTTACCCAATTAAATGTGGTAAAATAGTGATGAAATTTGAAAACTAACGTAAATTGCAAAATTGACAATTAAAAAATTTTTTATTTTTTTTACCCTTACCCTTATTTTGGGTAACTTTTAACCTCAACCATGGTTGTGGGTAACACATTTACTTCCCCGAAAAGGGTTTGTTCATAGTCCACCAAGTCGGTTGGGTAAAAGTTTGGGTAAAAATTTTCCCAACTGTGGCTAACAGTGTAGACCACAAGAGGTTGATAATCTTGAACCCCCACAGATGTTACGCTAACTCTGTTAAGTCTTTTTTTTAATTCACTGTCATTTTAACTCACTGTATTTTTAACTCACTGTTTTTTTTTTTTTTTTTTTTTATCTCACTGTATTTTTATCATGCCCGTCGAGGAGCATATCTGATGCCAGTCCTGGAACACGTGCCCTCTATTAGGGGCAGAGCATCACTGGAATGTCAAGTCAGAGATGGCAAATCTCCATACAGTGCTCCAACTGAAACGTGGAAGGTCTCATTAGCAAGACCAACATCATTGAACACCTTACACAAACGCATAAATCCTCTGCGATTCTACTCCAAGGGACACACGCTACTGAAGGTTCCATTCTGAACATTTACGGCTACACACTAGCTGCATACACCGAGAGCGCTACCATGGGTTTGTCACCTTTGCTAGTAACTCAGCCCAATGGAAACACATGGCAAACCTCACTGCAAGACTGGCAATGACCCAAATTGGGCAGGTGTTCATGTCACCAATGTCTACAAGCAACAAACCCATCGATTAAAGCAACTCTCTCCCCGCTTATGGTCAACCTTGCATTTACCTGGAGACTTTAACATTCATAGCATTATAACCTGGGTTCCCGGAATATACCAACCCTAGGAACACCCTAGAGCTGGGCTTCAAAATCCTGTGTACAACTATTGCACGCCCCCAAGCAAACCGAAAAATCCTTTCTTCGCTGAAGGTGGGAACTACAAATCCCGACCTTGCTTTGCAAACAATGGACACCGTATACTGTTTTCGAGACCTGCTTTCCTAAGTCCCAACACGACCATCACTGATCGCTCAGGAGAGCCTGCTTAAGCCTGGTTACCGGAGGTGGAACTCCGCAGGGAGACTGGAACCGTTTAAGAACCTGGTGATTCAGAAGTGCCCCACCTCCCGACTAACATCCTCCAACCTGACAAGTCTTACACAGCACTGTGTAAACTCTTTATTAATCGCAATAAGACCATCCCACGTGGCTGTAGTCGCAGTTATATCCCATCCTGGGATGGGAATTATACTCTTTACATGACTTCCTGAACTCGGAACACTGGGAAGAAGCGTCATCCAGGCTTCATAGCTGACAAACTTCTTGGACAGGATAACTGACGGCCGTGAGCGCTGTGAGGAGACGGTCCAAGGAAACGACGTTCACTCACATCCAGCAGGAATGCCTGGAAGACTATAAAACGCCTCACCCGCAGAATTTCCAAACCATCGAATGTCCAGTGACTGCCACTCAATTGCTGAGCAATCTCCTCTCAAATGGTCGTTTCAAGAACATTGTTAAGGATCACACTCGCCCTGTCAAAAAAGAGAATCTCCACGACTTCGTCGAGCCCCCTGCGTGGACGGGTCACTTCAACATCCTTCTCATAATGAGCTTACCACTGCTATCAGCCAACTAAGAGTGGAAAGGCGCAGTGCCTGATAACA
Source organism: Ophioderma brevispina (assembly GCA_023653785.1). NCBI lineage: Eukaryota > Metazoa > Echinodermata > Ophiuroidea > Amphilepidida > Ophiodermatidae > Ophioderma > Ophioderma brevispina. The sequence goes on along the minus strand of JAMKCH010045065.1, from coordinate 6,616 downwards.
TACCAGCCGAGTTCCTGATGCAATGCGGCCCACGATGTCTTGAATGGCTCCAGGGGTTACACATGCATCATCGCACTCCCCAAACCAACAAGCCTGTCGACAACCCTAAGAACCCCAAGAACATAGCAAGTTTAATACTTGCTATATTTTACAAAACCTATATCGCACGCTCGCCAGTATTCTTCAAATTACCTCGTATCCAATAATCTTCACAAACCAACCCGTCGTGAGAGTTCATATGCATTCCACATTCCACATTCTACTAAAGACTACCGCGGGATTTCTTATTTTCCCCGCAGTGGTGCGGATTGGAAATCCTCCTCAGTCTGCTGTTCCGAGTTCCCTAAAGAATCATTTAAGAGGGCCATACATGCGGACTAGACGCACAGCTGCCCCTCACCATGCTGTAGCCTTCAGTTATTGCGTTATCACTATGCTGATGAAGATAAGTACCGCCCCAATCTCACTACGTTTGTCTCTTCAAACTCCTTGAGAGGATGATCCTGCCCCGGCTGGGGCCCGTCGTCGATCCCACTGCCTGACGAAACAAGCAGATTTCCCCGTGGCCGGAGCCTGTCCACCAGATTGTAAAACTCAAAATGATATTGAGAAAGCTTTGAAAAGCGTCGTAAGCAGCGTCATTTTGTGACCCTACTGCAGCATTCTACAACCGTGGTGGCACCAGGGCCTTACACTCAATAAGCTTCCATTACATCCCGGATCGCACCATTGTGACAATTTCGTATGGTAAACATGCTTGCAACCGAGCGGTTATTCTCAAGACCAGTGTGACAGATTTAGGTCGTCCTGCGTCGTCTGAGGAACGGAGTACCACAAGAATCTTACTGGCTTCCAGGTCGATGTATATCCGCGATTTCCGGGGGTTTTTACTTCCCCCTCGAGATCATTTAAGAGTGCCTATAGGCTGACTAGACTATGCAACACTGTCCACTCACAAGTGCTTGAACCTTCATTATTGAAGTTATCGCTATGCTGGATAAGATGAGTTACCGCCCTAATCACTACTGTGTGTCTCCTTCAAACTCCTTGAAGGGATTATCCTGGCCCGCCGGCTGGGCCCGTCGATCGATGCCCATCTGCCTGACTAACAAGCAGAATTTCCCGTGGCCGGAGCACACTGTCCACCAGATTGGTAAACTTAATCAATTGATATTGAGGAAAGCTTTGAAAGCTGTCGTAAGGCGGCGTCATTTTGTGGACCCTACTGATGCCAAACTACACAACTAACAACGTGTGCCACCAGGGCCTGGCACTCAATTAACTCTCAGGACCATCCCGGATCGTCACCTCGTACAATTCGTATGTAAACATGCTTGCAAACCGTAGCGTTATTTCCAGACCAGTGCTGTCCAGATTAGTCGTCTGCGTCGTCTGAGGAACGGGAGTACCACAAGAATATGTACTGGCTCCCATCTGTTCAACTTGTATATCAAGCGATTTAACCACCCCCCCCCCCCCCGGGGGGTAACTCACATGTGAAAAGGTATACCGGGATGATCGGCTCCATGGGTCATTTTTCAGAGAAATCCCTAGACATGGTCGTATTTTCTTGAGAAATCCTTAGACAGGGGTCCCTCCCGTTTTTCACGAAAATGGCTAAAAAATCTAGCTAAAAATTTCGACAATAAAAAATTTTGAATATGGGTGTTATTTGAAGCAAACTCCTTAGAAATGGGTACCTTTTTCTACCAATGACCCTTAGAAATGGTATAGGGTGCGACGCCTCAGCTGCGCATCCCGACCAAACCAAATCGAGTACCCACCCCCCCCCCCCGGATTTACCTTAACAACATCTAGACAATATGGCTACGCCGACGATTTTGTCCTTCTCCACTCGGACAGCTGCTGGACAGAATCAGAAAGTCCACTTGCTGCAGATAAGGAAGGCCTACTGCAGCATATCCTCAAGACGCTGGAACTGAAGCTTAGCGAAGCAAGACCACCAGCTACTGCCTTCACCCTCACACCAAAGAGCTCATCACCAGCTTCAATTCAACCTCATTGAGCGCCTCTGCCATAACATTCCCTACACCAACCTATCTGGGAGTGAAGCTGACCGCAGCCTTACTTACCGGCAGCATCTCGAGTCGGTGCGCCACGGTATATCTTCTGAGGAATAACCCTCCTGTGCCGCTTTGCTGGATCCTCATGGGGTGCCAGCCCGACGTACTCTACGCAACCACCGCCTTGGCCTCTGCTGTCTACATACAGCGCTGCTGAATATCCGTCCACATTGTGTCAACGCTCTCCCCCAAAGAAGCTGGACACAGTCTCACTAGGACCTTTGAGAAACCAGTACTGTTGCCTCCTTCCTACTCCCTCTGAGTTTTTCTACCAGTGCTTTCAGCACATTACACCTTCATTGTTTCGGAGAGAGAACACCACACGCATAACTAGTGAATAAGGCTCTCTTGACAACAAAGGCACCTGCTGCATAACACTTCAAAGAATCACACCAGCTCGGCAGACATAGACTGTGCTCTCTCTCTTTCGAACCTTCTGTCGACACCTGCTAAACTCTCCAGCTTCCCCATTCAACTCTTACAGACATGGAATACTGCCTGGCTAGATACGTCAAGACCAGATCAACTCACTTTTTACACCTATGACATAACTACCACCTGGTAGCATCTTCCACGCAAGGATGGGTCACCTTAAACCGTTCGCACAGCAATATGCACCGACTGGAGCTGCCGGAATCTATCGCCAGCCTTCCACGTGTTCTCCATCACGACTGCAGAATCACATTCTCAATGAGTGCCCTACCTTTCTTCCACCGGTGGCCATAGACTTCTCAAACCCCAACCAATCAACAGTGAGCGGCTTTTCCCCCCAAAAAAACCCCCCGGTTACAACATATTTAGCTGCTGCCTCATACGCAAAAAAAGAAGGCCTGTAGAAAGAAATCGATCAATCCGATAGCGGTCAAGCATAAACCCTATTATATACTCCCCGCCTAAAAAATCCGAACGATGTTGAAATGGCCTCAACGTGCTCAAACTTGCTCTCAATCAAACGCCCCAAGCCAGCTGGATAAATCTCTCAAACTTCCACAATCATGCTTCGTTATCAATGCCAGTGGGCGTACCCAGAGGGGGGCCGGGGGGCAGCTGTCCCCCCCAGTGGGGAATTTGCCCCCCCCCCTTTTGCCCCCCTGAAAAAAGCTTGTTACGCCCCTGTCAATGCATTACGGACATAAGTCAATAAGCAAACACATTAGCGAACAACGCTCCTGGGCATGTAAATTATTTTTAACCGGGGAGTATCTTGGGAATGAATTAGGGAGTAAAACGCATTAACCAACATACTTGATTTTTAATGCTAGGTCCATTTTACACACTACCAATGGAAAGGTTCATACCGTCAGCATACGGGAAGATTATATATTCTTAAATTGCAAATTTTCTTCAAAATGAATAAATGTCATCTCGATTTCCTTCCCTTAAATATAGTGACTAGTGTATGTACATCATACTATATACATTGAAGCCAGCAAATAATAGCGCTGTTATTAAATCAATAGCCGCCCCGGCATGGCATGACCAAGCACTGGCCGCTTTCTCTTATCTCAGTCCTGACCCATACATATCCATTGCTACTGTCTCATGCAGTTGAAAATATTTCAGTATGTTTATCACCACCCCGGTTTAAATCGAGCTATTTTTTTCACAAAATACCTATCCTCGTACACGATAAATAAACCTTGGAGCTTTATACTGTGCGTTCAATATATACCTTTGACCGCAGATTTCATCTTTTAAAAAAAATTCCGAAAGGAAAACCCGTTTGGTTCCAGTTTCGCCTCGAAACGAATTTTTTTACAATAGGAGTGGGCTATAAATCGGGTCCTTTTTTGCTTTTCATTAGGGCTGGTTTTTCTTTGTATTCTACTATAACTCTATCTCAACATGAAATGACAAAATTTTTTGCTTGGGGTCCGGCCGCGGCGGTGGCGGCAGCTTCATTCATAGCGCAAAATTGCCGCACGAGTCATTGGCCGAGCCTGAACAGTGACCGGAATTGAAGTCATGTGCGCGTTATAAAATAGATCAGTGAGTGGCGAGTGGGAATTCCCGGACGCATGTACGGAGCCGCGACCCAATCTAAAATTGCCTTGCTTTAGTCGGTGGTGCATAATTGTGCTGCCAAAACATCATAAAATCGTTTTTAAAGACCGGGACAGGAGAGGATTGCACATGCAGGGTCAACGAATCATTCCACGGTGGTGCCATAGGCTATCTGGTACCACGCTGGTACCGGGCAGGGTCCATGGTCCGCAGCCTATAAATAGCGGTGACCCTGCGACTTGAACATGAGGTCAAACAGCCTGCGTTCAAATCAAAATGCCGATCCCGTTTGGAACGTATTCATACAAAAAAAATACTTACACTGGGTGGATTCTCAACTCCAACGGATTTTGAGTGGGAAAAAATATTGATATTAAACATATTTTCGAAGTGAGAATATTTGTCAAGTTTTCGTGATTACGTGCTAACCCCCTATGGGTAACGCACAACAAAAAAAAAACGACGCTGCTTATCTTGGCAGGCCCCACATGGGTCCGGGGGAAAAAGGGTGCAGCACGCCCTCTGTGTCATGTCCTTTAATTTGTGATGGGAGTGGATTTGAGAAAGGGGAAACTCTAATTACTCTTTCACAGGTATTTTGGAATGCTTTTGATGTGACTTATATGTAGATGAGGCCAAGATAAGTGATTTGAAGTGCCATGGAAAATTGGACATTGCGGTTTTCTTAAAAATTGACGTTTAGGTCAAATTTGTGTGAGGGCGCTTTTCACAATTTTTCGCCACACTTTTTCTTTCGCTTTTTTGAGTTTGCAGCTACACAGATGATCACAAAACTTGACCTGCTCAAGAAATTTGATCATTCTATCATTTAGTTTGCCTGTAGCACTCATTTAATTTTTCCTCACATGCTATTCAAATGTACAGGGTTCAATGCACTTTCTTTGTGTACAATTGAAGGGAGCATTCAAATGGGAAAAGTTGAAATGAGCATGCAGACAAACCACATTAATAAAGTACTCAAATTTCTTGAATGTGTCAATTTGTGATTCCGTCTGGCTGTAAAATTCAAAACAGCAAATGAGAAAGCACAATAAGCGAACAAATCATAGACAAATAAGATTTGTCTCTATGCACGAAAAATCGCGAAAAGCGCCCTCACGCTTAAATTTTGACCAAAAACGTCAGTTTTAAGAAAATGCAATGTCCATTTCATTCAACTTTGAAAAAATTCGAGCTCTTTTACATATTAATGTAAACATCCAAAAGCATTACAAAATCCTGAAAAGAGTAATAAGAGGGATTTTTGCTGGAAATCCTCCACTCCACCACAACTTATAGGACATTGACAACAAGAGTGGCGCTGCCACACTTTTTCTTGGACAGAGGTAAAATTTTGTATTTCTGGTTGAGATAGGTTTAATAGAATACAAAGAACCAGGGCCTAATGAAAATAACAAAAAAAAAAGTATTTCGTATTATAGCCCACTCCTAGTACAAATACTTTCTAGTCAAAATGGTAAGTCAAATACTCCTAAATGGTATACGAGTGAAAATTTGCACTCCCAAAAGAGTGATGAAATGTTGTAAACACTCCAAAATGAGTGGTGTTGTACTTAAAAAGAGCGAAAGTCACTCCAAAAAGTGTACAGGTGGGTACTTCGTTTAACTACTCAAGCCTGGAACTACCACTCTGATTAATTTTGAGTGGTAAAAACAATTCATAGTTCGAAATGCATTATAATTATCGTCAGCATTATTATCAAGGATACCATATTTATTAGATTTTTAAAAAATGTCAATGTTCACATTAATGTAATTTCTTCACTTGAATGTTTTTGTTTAGATGGTCGATAAAAATGGTTGGCAAGTGGGTTCGCTGACATCTGTAACCGTTATCACTGATTATCAATATTTAATTGTTTTCGATAAATGATTGTAGCATAGTGCTGTATCTATAGATTGATGGAAATTCAGAGAATGAGAATCAATCAGCTCAAGAAAATCTTCAGCAGCTTCTTATCCAACTTTAACAGGTCAAAGTTGAAATCACCCGTAACATACACTGAACATACAGAGTAATTTCCAAAGTTCATATTTTAACGATAGGAACAAATTATGTGCCTAAAGTTGTCAATACGTGTATGGTTAGTAAGGTATAGACTCCTGCGGACTTTTCTTTTCATTCATTTGAAGTTGCTAAGATAAAAATTTCCTAATTTTGTAATGTAACGTCTCAAAAACTCCTGAAACTCGGACCTTTTCCGCTACAATTATGTTTGCATTCCTATTTTCAGCACAAGAGAAGTTGCGGTTCTAGCCATGTAGGTTGTCTTTCAAGTGGGTGTTATAACCCTAAAATAACGTATTTTTTAGTGCAAAACCACCACATATTACATGATATTTTCCACGTCAATCCGTAATAGGCTTTGATTTACACAATACAATATTACTTGCCAGAATAATTAAAATATGAACTGTGAACTGCTTATATACTTTAAAACAAGTATTTGGAAAAAAAAAAACTGTGTCGGTCAGTATGAGTTTAAAGATAGTTGAAAGACAACATG
>JAMKCH010045064.1:0-11485 GCA_023653785.1 Ophioderma brevispina | reverse complement strand
TCAAGTGACCAGAATGCATCAAGTATTTGTGATAGAGGCATAATTCTGCGCTCTATACCCAGTAGAACTCATATCTGACATTCAAGTGTGGTAGCAAGCTTGCCAATTCAAGATGGAAGCCAATATGGCAGCCTTTTAAGATCTTTATTTTTTTTATTTTTTTTATTTTTTTTATTTTTTTTATTTGTTCATTTGAATTTTAAGATTTTGTCAAAACCAAATATACCAGATACGAGTTATTAATGCTCAAAGATACATCTCATATGTGACGGGACCGGGGCTGGCTCTCAACACTAAATATTTCCACAGGCTATCCCAAAATTCTCTATAATTTTAGCTTGTAAGTAAAACCACACCAGCAACACCAGAGGTCTCGCGTCCAGGGGGTGGTGGACAGTTTCAATCACGCGACCGAGCTTATTAATGGTGATTGTGAAGAATCCTCCACAACCCTGGGGTGTTAACACCCTCTACAGTGTCAATAATCAAATGGGAATTAAGAGAGATTCAACAAATTTATTTTTTAACGAGCGCCAAAATTTCCAAACACTAATGAATATTCATATTCGTGTAGGTAGCGTGTAATGAATACTCAACAAGTTACACTTTACCTTATGTTTACATTATATTAATAGAGAGACAAAAACAAATCCAGGAAAAACTTTCTTGTTTCTAACTGTATATAAATCAGTGCAAAGATATTTTATTTCATTAAGAATAATAAGGACACCAAAAAAAAAAATGCTTTCCATAAATTTCAAAGTTATTTGGACATTTGCTGAATGTAGGCAGAATCGGTAACGCAAATACCGCAACCCGATCTACCGACAATTAATTACCGTTATTTACCGGTATTAGGGTTTTTCCCAGTTAATTTGAAACACAATCAATGATCGGCCTCAGAGTGTCTATCCCTGTAATTAAAGGCAACACGGAGAAGATTAAGAACACATGGTGGTCATCCGCCTTTCATTTTTAATGTGCATTCTTCCGTTACTTGTTCATTACACAGTTTGATAACCAAGAAATACGACACAATTCTATAAGCCATGTCTTCAATTAGGTTTCAATCAAGTAAAAAATTAGTCATTTTAGATTGGAAGGCTTAATCCCAGTCAACATGCATGGTTATCACACAGTCTCATCGCTCTTTATAACATAAGAAAATATCACATCAAAATATTCTCTTTTTTATTTTTCATACCTATATTTTTTCTGTTTAAACATTAACCTGTCCGTGAATTGTCATCATCTGTCATGTATTATCCTTCAGGTTATAGCACCGTTTTATTTCAAATTACATACAATTAATGAGCTAAAAGTCACTCGATTCGGAAAGAAATTGAAGGTTATTGATGGTTATGTACAGCAATAACAGTAGCATCAAGCAAAGATTTCCCACGTGTGTGAACAAGTCAGAACTGGCCTTGGGTTCATGACCTGGAGGCCCCGGGGGACGGCCTGCGGGGACAGGGGACTGTCCCACGGGCTGATTCAACACAATTGTTTACGTGATTTGAGAGAACCGAAAGGAAAGCAAGCTCCCCCCAAACTTGGAGGGGAGATCTCCTGCAAAAATTGAGAGCAAGAGAACGTGTATGCATTTAATATGATTTTTCTGCCAACAGATTACACAGTTTTTCTGCCATTTCAAGCTATTTACTGTATCATTGAGTGTAGCTTGTACGGTATTAGAGTAGATAGTACTTGGTTAGGCTGCCGCCGAACCTGCGCTGGGGCAAGGATCCAGATGCGACTTAAATTGTCTGACGTTTTCATTGGTTACGCTCCTCTTCGTCAACATTAAGGAATTACAATTTTTGAGAAAAAGAGTGGAATTGTGCTTGTATGCTTTAAAGCTTAAAGCAATAAAAATGCACTAGCGAATCTAGTGTCTGGACGAAGCACTTTTATCTTTTGAACCTTGAAAATTAGAATTCATACTAAACGTCATTGGCTTACCACAGGATATGCGTAAGTATGCGTCAGTGCATGAAGTGTAAAATGGTTAAAAATCGGGGCGTTTCAGAATAACAACTATTCCCACACAGACCCAAACACACATTACAAAAATATCTTACGAAAAAATATACCGCATGATCAGCAATGCGCTTGCCGCCATGCCGATATAAAAAAAGAGGTGGTATCTATAAATCGGTATTTGCGAAAAAAATACCGACAAGACCGGTTCTTTAGATTCCACCGAAAAATACGGTTATATCGGTTACCGAGGTCTATCAGCTGAATGCAAACAAATGTTACAAGTTCCAAGAGAAAATAACTCAAATTTGGTAAGTTATTTCATTTTTACTAATTTAGCAATGCAGGAGATCAAGAATGAGTCAAATATTCACTTGAAATAAAACTATTCCTTTGTTAATTCTTGAACAATTAAAATAACATTCCTTAATCTTTCAATTAACTTATTACTGAATCTAAAATTTATACCATTAATTTAATTCTATTAGCTATAATCAACAACAATAATTAATCGATAGGCAGTCATTGATCAGGTTTGAACCCAATTTATCTGGCCCGTTTTTTTGCTTCATGGAGTAGCCTTATTTATAATCTCAGACCCAATATAATTGTAGGCCTAGGCTGCGTACACCCTTCAGGCAATTAGCCAGATTTAATTTAGGAGACACCGGTCACTAGGGCTTGTCCTCTAGCTCCTGGGTCATCCCTATCCTGACTTTTGGATTCAGGTGTATTTTTGGGAATTATTGATGGTTGCTCTTCCCTGCAGCCGGCTATGGTTGGCCTAGCTTGTGGGCTATGGTCTGCCCATCGGGCGGGGCCTACGCCCGACTGAGCGCTGGGTCTAAAAACACCCCAGGAAGTTCCGATCGAATACAACCCTGCTTCAACGTGATTGGCTAAAAGTTCTGACGTTTACAAATCCCCAGCTCTCATTGGCTGTGCATCCAAATTGGAATAATATGCTAATTAGTAGGCAGCTATCGCTCGAAAGAACAACAAGTGTTTCACTAGATGTGAAAATACAAGCTACAATTTTAGAGATTTATACATTCTAAAGATAAACCTTAACCACAAATGTTACATTTATTCACATCTACGTCAAATTTACAACATTTACAGGCATTTTAAATTTCCATAGAATCAAAAACATTTACGAAAATAAAAACTTCTAGAGAATCCAACCAATTTTCTAGGGAAAGCTACTCAGAACTTGCTAACTTACAATGGGTGGCTTTCGTGAGTAAAATCAACACTTCAAAACTGCGATTTTCTTCATTATCTGATTTGCCAGGAATTAATCTTGTGATAATGGTACTCAGACATTCTGGAATACCATATATGACCTGGAGTACAAAATATGAGGTAAGATAGCGAACAGGACAGTAAACTGTCACAAAAAGATCATAAAATTAAGTACCCCTACCTCGAAGAATGTGCGAACTACGAAATTACTGACAGAATTTGGAGTATGCCTTCAAAAATACTCACCAATTCCAATCATCGCGCTTGACATATAACAATGTTCTCACCGATCTGAATGGTCCCTAGAAGTTTCAAAATGCAGCGCCATCAAGAACAATCAAAGTAGTGCAGGCTTAGCCTAGCTCAAGGCCTAGCCCAGTTCTCCTAAGCATAACTCCACCTTATGTCTTTAACATGTTGTCAATAAAGATGTGGAGTTCCTGCAAATACATACGTAATACCTCTTTGCCCTGTCACCTACCTCAACTTCGTCGATCTCCAATCACTCCAAAAGAGCGAACAAAGCCCTGCTTTAAACTATCACTCACAAAGTTGACACCATATACAAAGCGATGACATATGTGGAAAAAAACTCAAAAGAATTAACAATCCAAATTTTGAACAAATTGGACGACAATACAATCAACTTCAGCGTTCCATGGCATGAGGGAACAATAATCGACAAGGCACCAGAGTTCATGCATACGTCAACACGGGTCACCACGTGTTCGTTTGTTTATCAACAGGACTTAATTTTCTCTTGTTTTCTCCAGTAAGCACCTGATTCCCTAGCCCCTCGTTCGAAACTAACAAACATGACGGCTCAAGTGAATAGCAGCGACATTTTACCGGCCGTACGTATATTAGAGGCTCAGGGATTCATGGTCCCTGGTTGACCGGTATGTGACCTTCCGTATCAAAGGTCACATTTATTCAGGCCGGTTTCCAGGCAGTCTTGCACGAGAAGGTTGTTTCCCGATAAATTATGAATTTCTACTGTTTTTTTCGAGAAAATTTGGAGTATTAAACTCTCATGAAAGGTAACTTAATGTTATAGGACCTATATATCAACTCGATTCTGAATTGCCTTGTGATAGTTTGTTCGGCTGCTGTGAAAGGTTTGGCTCTTGAATTGCCTGTAAACCAGGTAAGTAGTGGGCTAAAATGACCTGGTATCACCTGAATGGAAAGTTTATCTCATGTGGTTTTTCTAGATCAGGAATTTATGAGGAATAAGATATGTTAGGTAAAAAGGCCGAATCCTGAACGCCTCCTCGATATAGGGGGGTTTTCCGTGTGGGGGGGGTCAAAATTAGAAAGATCATATATTATGGTACATTATGAAGACAAAATAATATCCTGACCGTGTAATGAATTAAGAATTTAAGGTTATTCAGGTATTTAAGTATAATGTAACTGATGTAGTAATGATACGAGGGTAAATAGTTGTAGGGGGTCACTAAATGACCCCCTATTAAGAAATAACATGAAAATTGCTTAAAATATAACAAAAATACCACAATCAGGAAGTACTTATTTGTTCAATCGCTAACATTAGTTTCAGGGATGTAGGAGGTCTGGTGACGGGCGGTGAGTGGCAAAGGCAGTATTTTGGGGTGGCCAACCATGGGGGGGGGGTGTTGCACTTCAATATGCGACCTATATGTGCCTATACCTGATGACGAAATAGCTTTAAGTGTGGAAGAAAAGTTTATCTCGTGTGGTTTTTTAGATCAGAAATTTTATGAAGGATCAGAATATGTAGATAAAAAGCCCGATTCCCGAACGCACCCCCAAAATGGGGGTTATTTCCGGGGAGGGGACAAAATACTATATCGTAAAATATGAAGACAAATTAAATTCTACCTTGACCGTCTAGTGGACCACAAGAGAATTTAGCATATTTGGGTATTTAAGTATAATGGTAATTGCTGTAGTAATTAGACAAGGGCAAATAAGTTGTAGGGGGTCACTAAAACACCACACCCGCCCCCCATATTAAGAAATACCTCTGAAAATCCTGAAAATAAACACAACCTATTCCAGTAGGAAGTAAGTAATTTGTGCAATATGGAACAGTAGTTTCAGATAATTGGATAGTTCATCTGTCGGAAGGTATGGTGAGGGGTGGCAATAGGGTAAAATACAGTATTTTGGGGTGATAACCCATGGAGGGGGTCACTTGAATATAAATATGTGCCTACCAGGTGGTACGAAAATAGCTTCAGGGTGCGGGCTGTTTTCATAGATAAAAGTGGTCCTTGAAGTTTTTATGTTGATTGAAGTGAGAGAACGGAGGGGTCCCAGTGGTTGTATATTGAAGCGATGGGGGGGGGTTTATAAGTATAACGTACTTGATGTTATTTCTGGGGGGGGGGCAATACTCTATCGTACTATAATTAGACAATTAAAATTTACTGACCGGCTAGTGACCACAAGAATTTAGCATTTTGGGTATTTAAGTATAATGTACTTGCTGTTAATTATACACGGGCAATAGTTGTAGGGGGGTCCTAAACCCCCCCCCCCCCTATTAAGAAATACTCTGAAAATCCGGAAAATAAAACCTATTCCAGTTAGAAGTAAGTATTTGTTTCAATACTGAACAGTATTTCATCAGATGATAGTATAGTTCCCATCTGTGGAGGTCTGGTGAGAGGGCCAGAGGTAAAATATACAGTATTTTGGGGTGATAACCCATGGAGGGGGCACTTGAATATAAATAATTTGCCTACCCGGTGGTACGAAAATAGCTGTTCAGGTGTGGGTTTTTCATAGATAAAGTGGTCATTGAGTTTTTTATGTTGATATTGTGGAGAGAAAAGGGGTCATTGGTTGTACATTGAAGCGATTGGGGGGGGGGGGTTTGTTGGTGTCATTTTGATGGGTGCACTCATATGTGACTTATATTGTGCCTACCAGATGGTACGAAGAAGGGATCATTGAAGCTTTATGTTGATATATAAAGGGCGTCATTGGTTGTAGATTGAGTGAATGGGGGTCATTTGGTGTCAGTTGATGTCCAAATGGGTTCAAGGACAGGCAGTTGATATCCACAAATATATGGGAGCACCTCACCACCACACCATCACCACCAAACCCCACCACCACCACCACCACCAGATAGCATATCTTATACTGCATGGTCACCTCAATTATCATTACCAATTTTTTGTTTGCAAAACATTACCATTTACGAAACAATTAAGATTGTGTCTAGTTATTTGTTTTGTTTTGAAACACCCCACTGAGCTCCACTGCTCATGTGATAACAAAAAACTGTTCGGGGGGGGGGGGGTGAGTTAAGAAATAAACTATAATAATACATTGATGAACATAATAAGATCAACCAAACCGGTAGTACCCTACAAATCTAGTTTATTGAATGTATTTAAAAGGGACATAATGGCATACAAAATGGGACATAATGAAAAGGACCCTTACTGAAATCCCTCCACGAGAAAAACAATATCTTCCCCCCCCCCCAACCTTCCTGTTTTTAACTGTTTTTACAGAATGTAAACAAACTCCAATTGTGTTTCAACTCTTGGTCATTGATTTCATTAAGGGTCCCTTTTCATTATGTCATTTTTTTTTTCATTCCATTTTTGTCCTCTTAAAGTATTAAAGCTTTGATGAGTTAATGTATGACAGTGAAATAACTAAGCTGTGTGTAGGTGGGGGGGATAAACCCACACCCCTAGTGAAAAATACATTGGAAATTACTTAAAACACACCTTACTACTTGTTGGTTTTTTACGTAATTTTTAAATCATGGACAAAAGTATTATAATATAGGTGATAATCAAAACTAATTTAAACATTTTAACACGTTAACGATGGGTCTGGTACAGGAGGTAAAGGGGTTTTTAGTGGTTTCCTTACAAACATTTGTATTACAGCGCTTTATCAAATTACAAGGTCAAAGCGCTTTCCATATAGAATGACACTTTAGCGTATAAATATCGAATGCCTCTCCTTGAACCCCCATTTTTGACATCATCTGACACCCATAACCCCCCCAATCGCTTCATCTACACCCAATGACCCCTTTTCCTCTCACAATATCAACATAAAACTTCAATAACCACTTTTATCCTAAAAAAATATCCCACACCCTGACAGCTTTTTTCCTACCACCTGGTAGGTACGATTATAAGAACAAATTTTATCAAGTGCCCCCTCCACGGGTTGCCACCCAAAATACTGTATTTGCCCTCTTGCACTTCACCATACCTCCACAGATGACTATAATATCACTGAACTCGTTTTCAGGATTGAACAAATTACTTCCTAACTGGGTCTGTTTTTTTTTCGGATTTTCAGAGTAATTTCTGAATATGGGGGGGGGGGGGGGATTTAGTGACGCCCCTACAACTTATTTGCCCTTGTTTATTACTACATCAAGTAACATTATACCTAAATACCCGAATAATGCTAAATTTTTATGGTCACTATATGGTCAGTTATTTTAGTTGTCTTCATATGTACCATATAGTAAAAAAAATTTTTTTGCCATTTTCCCCCTCCCCAGAAATAACCCCCATTTTTGGGGGCATTCAGAATCGGGCTTTTACTACCTAACATATTCTTATTCCTCATAAAATTCTGATCTAGAAAAACCACATGTGTTTAACTTTCCCTTCACACTGAAGCTATTTTCGTACCATTTTTGGTATAAGGCCCACATATAAGTCGCATGTGAAAGTGCACCCCCCCTGTTTTTTCCAACCCCAAAATAACTGTATTTGCCACCTCGCCAGACCTCTACGAATTCCTGAAACTACTTTTCTTAATTGAACTATTTACTTACTTCCTAATTTTGGTATTTTTGTATATTTAAGCAATTTTTCACTGTATTTCTTAAAGGGTGGTCATTTATTGTCCCCCCTACAACTTATTTACCCTCGTCTCATTACTACATCAATACATTATACTTAATACCTGAATAAGCTTAATTCTTAGTCATTTTAACAACAAAGTACCAACGTTCAGGAATATCTTATTTGTCTTCATGTGTACCATAATATGTGATTTTTCTTAATTTTTTGACCCCCGGAAATAACCCCCCATATTGAGCTGCGTTCAGATTCGGCTTCTTTTCCTACATATTTCTTTTTCCTCATAAAATTCTGATCTAGAAAAACCACATGGGATAAATTTTCCTTCCAGGTGATACCTTTTTTTTAGCCCGGACTAGATGTAGGAATAGGCTTATGATACTAACTATTTAAGTATTTTTTGCAGATAGTGAATTAAAATTTTGTTATACCCAGTTGAAGGTGCGTTGTTCCGATTTTATGTCTATTGTGTGTTCTCACTTGATATGAGAGTCTGGGCAACTTGCACATACACCCCATCAAGGTGTTCAGGAGGGTAGTTGGAGGAAAATCTTTACATGGGGTAAATTAATATCCAATATTTTCAAAAGTAATGTCTGTCTGGGCCCTATTCAGTTATAGATTATTTTAATGGTCCATGGCCCGAATGCTAATAGCCCTCATCCCCAGAAGCCAGATTTTCCAGAAGTGTCGAAATTTTGATTCAGAAGAAGCTACTATTTTTTGTCATTTATCCTGTGAAATCTTAGGGCTAATGATGTTTGGTTTTGGAGGTAGAGCGAAAGTATGCTCCATTGGGGCGACCAATATGATTTGTACAATAATCTATGGGGCTCACAAATCACGTTTCTAGCTGTCACATCAAAATGAATTGAAATATCGGCGGCGAAACTTTACAGACAGGGTTTTTTGGGGAAGGGCAGTTTTCTATCCAAGATGCAAACTTTATATACTTAAATCGACCATCCCCTTTAAGTGAATCAAGAAGAGTAATTCTTAATGTGCTTGTTGTGATTGCATTTGGGACCCCACCAATTTACCCAAAAGTAGTACTACTGTACTGTAATCAAATTGGGAGTATCAGATGAAATGCCATAGTTTTTGGTCCATCCCGAAGAAAGGGTGTGCTGCATAAGGTGATTTGTTGTACAAAGCTGAATCATCCAAACAAAAGCACAGGCTATACCACTGTGAGCTCAGCTTGTGAGTGTCTAGCATGGTCCTGTAGGCGGCAGTGTTTTGTTTGGACCAGTTGTTGGGTTAACAAATTCTAATATGCGGTACTTCTACTTGGCTTTTCGCATATAGTGTTGAAAAAAAACCATATGCACTTGGCCTGACTCGAACCGCAACCTCAGCTAGCACGGCGCCTTTTACCAATTGTGGTCTAATAAGCATAGTGTTTGCAAAGGAGTGGCAGATATTATTCACAGGCATTAGGCCTAAATGGGCATCCATACCTTCCAGTCTATAGAGAGCTAAGAGCATAAGGCACATATACAACATTTTGATTGATATTGGTTTTGAAACTTGAACGCCAGTTAGAACAAGGATTAATAGGTAGTAACCCTTCGTCGACCTGAGCCATTTGTTTTGGAACCACACTCCCCTCCCGAAGGGGTGGGGGTGGTTACCACCCCCCTTTGGGATTTTCGTTACTGAACACCCGAGTCCTGTAAACTTGGTACCATGATAACACTTAGGGTTTCTCTTTCCATTGGTACCAAAATAGTACTAACACCCCATTATGACGTCAGCATGACGTCATATGATGAGGAAATACGAAATCTGAATATAGTGTGAAATTGATATTTCGGCAATTTTTTATAAGCGACCCACACACCTTATTATAGCTCTAAAATGCTGTCATTATAGAAAACTAGTCATTTCCCACAATAGAGTCACAAACCGCATGAAAATCTGATTTTTCCTAACCTTTTTGGCGAATTTGAATTTTCAGCTGGTGGTGTCTAATGTGAAATGGAAGTTTGTGCTTGATATGCGAACTTATATGACGTCATTGGTGACGTAATGCTAGGCCATGTTGGTACTCATTTTGGTATCATGGAAAGAGAGGACCATAGCTATCTATTGGTACCAAACAAGTGTATCGTGATTTTTCCTGTGTGTGTGTTAGGCATGTGGTACTTCTCTCACTTTGGGATCACCCCGTATCTTCCCTATACCCCGGGGAGGTTTGTTTTTTTATATTAAAAGGACGGAACATGGTCAATAACATTCATTAAATAATTGGCACCAAAAAAGGGGGTTTATCACGCCGGGGAAAAAACCTGAAGGGGGGGGGGGTAACCACCCCCCTCGGTAGACGAGGTTAATCTTCCCTGGCATTCTGATGCTTGGAAGCAATGGACTGCCTTTCGGGCCTAATGCCCGTGGATAATATCTGCCCCTCCTATGCCACCCTGGCGGTTGTTTAGCATGGGCAATTAACGCTGTTGTTAGTAATGTGGATGTTCTGGTTCGAGTCCGGTAAAGCGCATGTTTGGTTCTGTTTTCATCACTTGCATGTGCTGGCCATCTCCAGGGAAAAGTTAAAAAAACAAATATTTTCTTCTCACTTTTGTATTCAAACTAATCTACTCTTGCAAAAATGGCCAATTTTTAAATTCCTAAAATCACAGTTGATGGAACCCATTGCCTAAGACAAACATCTTCTCCTGAAAAAAATGAAAGAGAAATTATTGCCAGCTTTTAACATTAGGCAATTTATTTATAGCTCAAGTCATTTATTGGGTTTTCCATTTAGATGGAATTACATAAATAGCAATTGACAAATACCGTATTACACAGACTGTTTTAATGAAATGCACTCCAGGAATGTACATGCATATACCACTATACAAAATCTTCAGTGGGAATATTGTCAGCTGGAACTTCACACCAATGTTTGTTTAATGCTGCAAGGCATTTCCTACACAGTGACAAATGCAAATGTAAGATATAGGCTCTTAAACAGTTCAAGGTAATCCTGGGGAATTCATCAGAGTGCTCAGATTTTGACGAAATAGTCTCAAAATGTCTTGTATATTTCCTATCAATACCAAAATGCTATTTGCTCTGCTTTTGACATTTTATTAGTATATCAATTAGATGGTAGCATTGATGAGCACATATGATATGTACACCATTATATGTTGACCTCTAATACATGACCAAATGTGAAATGAATGAAGTATTATATTGATTATTCCCTAGTCCACTGGGACTATATGAACAATTTGGGTTGAGCATTCTGAGAAAGGTAACCCAGGATAACATATTATTGCCTTATGACGATTAAACTAAACCCACAGATAGAACAACGATACTTTTTTAATGCAATAGGATATGCCTTACTGTACGTTGGTAAAGATTCATTACAATCATACCTTACTGATTGGACCCTGCTACAAACGTGC
>JAMKCH010045063.1:0-12280 GCA_023653785.1 Ophioderma brevispina | reverse complement strand
CAAATGTAAACCAAATAACGCAATGATTTTACATCAAAGTCATTTTTTTGCATCCTAGTGGTTTGGGAGAAATGTTGTGGCTAAGCGTAAACACGTCACTATTTGTCAAGAAATTACGATTTTTTTTTTTTTTTTAAAGTTTCCCCCCTCCCCCTTATTTTTATATACCCATAAAGCTCGGCCGTTTACCCCCTCCAGCACCGGCGCGCTCTCTTTTTTAAAGTATCAGAAAACAGGCTAATTCTTCCAATTCGCCCTTAATACCCCTCTGGCATCTTTATTAAAATGCTTAAGGTCGGCTTTCACGAAGAACCGTAATATAAGGCGTTGATATGACTAACACTAGCAATTTAAGACATAAATGGACTTTTGAATTTTGAAAAAAAATGAATGCTGATGGTGGTTTAAAGGTACCGTAACTTTCAAAAATAATGGTAGTATTAGTAGTATAATTTGTTGATCTGATTGATGTGTGTAACACAAGGCCCTTGCAATTTAGAAACAACCGCAATTTAAAGTGGGAAAATGACTGACTGTGGTTTTAAATATGATTGCACAGAGGGGGTGCCTCCTGGCCACTACGAACTGAGCTTCAATTGAGCTTCAACTTTAAGTGATCCCTTGAAACCTTCTGAAAGGTTTTTTTTTTAACAAGGGTTTGACCGGCCTATAACACAAATCCTTGTGAGCACTGAATATAAAATTAACATCCAGCTACTTATTCCTTCAAGTCTGTTCCTTGAAAACACTTCCTGTCTACGACATATACTCAGATATAGAATCCTTAAATAGATGATTGTTTAATATATACGATCTAAGACTGTAACAACTGAATAAGTCCAGATTTAAATATTGTTACATGTGACTATACACACATAGGTCATTTAATGATATCGAGAACAAATGACTTTAAGATTGCACTTTAAACTTGAATCATGCAGCAGGTGGTTTGAGGAACCATGTAATACAGATTCTATATTCTTGGTTAAAATACTACTAGAAAGTTTGTTTCTGCTAAAATGATAAACTTATACTACCCTCAATACCAGTTCCAATCTCAGAAATTACGTGAGTATGGCTCCTCACGCTCAACAATTAATTTTGTGGGGTTTTTAATTGAAGGTGTTTGAGAGGGTGAGGGTTGGGTGGAGGTTCCGGGTCCTCCCGTTGGGTCAGAAATTTTCCAACTCCCCTATTTAAACCAAATCACTTTTCTGGATGAAAATACCATCCCCTCGGGATTTGACCCTAAAATTGATAAAACCATAGATTTTTCATCAAAAGCAAACTTGAAAATACTCCAAAAGTCGTGTTTTAAGCTTATCTGTTAACGTAAAAAACAAATTCTGCCCTGCCAGGCCAAATTTGACTTACTGAATAAGTTATGTCCCCCATTACATCTGACTTGGTCCATAGGGGACAGGTGGATAGGGATCTGGGGGAGGCGACTGGTCAGTGGCCGTAACCAGGGGGGGGGAGGTCTGGTTACATCACTGGGGACTGGGTGATGGACTGATTGATTGGAACTACATCACCAGTCCCAAAAATGTCCTCAAAATTTGTAATAATTTTTTTTGGTAACATGCTTCCATGTGAGGGAGAAAACGTACAATGATCGGGTTACCCCTTTAAAATCATCCATATCTATCATGCGTACCATCGTGGTGGTCTCATCAATGTTTTTAAAAATGTGTCACTCGGCCATGAATTTAACCGCATGATGTTTTTTTTTATTCAACAGTTCAGATGGGGCTTCCACTTGGGAGGACTAAATAATACCGAAGAGCCGTTTCACCCCAAGTATTAATATTAGCTATAAGTAATCCTAGGTAGTTGGAATGCCAGGAACACCGAGCAATGCTTGTTTGAGGTCGGAAGACCTGCCGATGTGGGTGCAACATGCCACCATAGACTGAAAGGTAATTTCTTTCCACTGGTACTTGGGAATAGTGTTAAGCATATGACAGGCTGGATGACAATACCCTTGGAAAGGGAAAAAGAGTTTTTCCATTTAGCTTTTATATTTGAAAAGCTCAAACTACCAGATTTCTCCTTATAAAATGATGGTGTTGAAATTTTGTTCTACAAGCCATACTTTCATTGTGTCTATAAATACCACAATTTAATAACAAGTTTTTTTCTAATTTAGGCAAACAAAATCAGTGTGTTTCGCAAAAAGGTAGTCCAAAAACCGAAATGCGCCTTTTGATTTTTTAAAAAAATTTGTGGAAAGGATTTTCCCCAGAAATGGCGCAAATTGGCCAATGGCAAGTCAAAAACGTTTCAATCATTATTTGAACTGTCAAATTATTTTTATGGAAACAAATTTTTCAATTTGGGATCACATTTTTT
Organism: Ophioderma brevispina; assembly: GCA_023653785.1. Taxonomy (NCBI): domain Eukaryota; kingdom Metazoa; phylum Echinodermata; class Ophiuroidea; order Amphilepidida; family Ophiodermatidae; genus Ophioderma; species Ophioderma brevispina. Next base: position 9,928 of record JAMKCH010045063.1, on the reverse strand, counting down.
TTATATCCACACATATTTTTCTAAGAAAATGCACATTTTTCATAAATCACATTGCACCAAGGCGGTTCTCGAACCCACAAAGGTGCCCCTCCCCCGCTCGTCGCAGTAGTAAAAGGAGGAAGTAAAATACGTTAAAGATCACATGATTGAATTGTGATGATAATACCATGGATGGCCCCAGATGAACCTTGAAAAATTCCTGGTATCATGTTACTACAAAAAACCCCGAGTCCCATTACCATACAACCATTTGTAGTTGTTTTACCTTGATGTGCCCGCAACATGACCTTGAAATGACCTTCAACATTTTCAGCACTGAATTTTGACCCCACCCATCAATTTCTGACCATACAACCTTTGCATTGACTTGACCTCAGATTACCCCCAGAAATGAAACCTTGACAAAAATTGGCATAAATGTTTGACTGCACCCCCGGTTTCATGACCATACAACATGACGCATGATTTTGAACCTGGATGACCCTGATTACTTGAAATGGCCTTAAAATTTTCGGCACTGAATATTGACCTCAGCCCAACCAAGTTCATCATCATCCTACCACATGTTGAAGATTTGGACCTTGAATGACCCCGCATGACCTTGAAATGACCTCAATCACAATTTTCCAGGCACCGAAGTTGAGCACCCCCCCCCAGTTTCATCATCCTACCACACATTTACAAGGTTAAAAAGCAATTTTTGTACCACATTTTGACCTTTGACCCTGGCACATGACCCCATCTCCAAACTCATCCTTCCACCCCTTAAGCGACATATATGGTTGACAAATATGGACACCCATACTGCTTAGATTAAAAGATATTGTGGTTGCAAGGTTTAATAGCAATTTTAACCATATTTGTTACCACATTTTTTACCTCATTTGGGAGCCAATGACCCATGACCCACTTCGGATCCCCACCGCTTACTCGAGATACATCTCTGTTGCGAAGATGGACACCCCCCCTTTCTTATTTCCAAAGATATCGCGTGACACCCACCCTCCACACAAACACGGACGGGGAGCATTTCTATAGTCCCCTTCACCAACATAAGTTGGCGGGAGACCAACACATAATGTGGTAAAATGGCTTCAAATCCAAATGTGGTGGTGGCCTACTGTCCAAAAAACTGCTTTTTGGCCTAACGCTAAAAGTTGATACGATTATTGTGCACAAATAAGCTGCCGCAACTCAGATACACGCCTTTAAACCATATTCCCCACAATATGTTTGTTTCAAGTTGGTGTAATGTAAAGATAGTAGATGGTCCCGTATTAACCTGCACTGGATACACATCAGGTGGGATCTGAGTGAAACTCAGTGATCGGCTACTGGTGTGCCCTATTGTAATAGGGATTCAATCGTGTTAGCCTTGGAACTGGTTTCTGTAAGGAAAAAAACAAGAACACACTTTGTGGGAACAATACTTTTAGGGTGGCTGAGAGCGTGACAGTCGGATTAAAATTACTCAGACACTTGATTACGCACACCTCAGTCAAACACGAGCTCTATGCATAGGTTCGGCGCATCTTTGACCAATTCGCATTGCTATGTGCGAGGTGGATCTTCCACCTTCCTCACAGGGCTCTGCAGTTCATGCGTCTTTGTGTTCATTTTTTATCCAACAACTTTTCATCCAACTTATCTATCATGCTGTAGTCTTCCCTCAACTGCTTAGTTTTCTTTCCCAGTACCATGAATATTTCAAACTCAAGAGCATGCAAGCCAGTATCCCTAGAAGCTTATCAACTCCAACAGGTTTTCATCAATTGAAATATATTACTTTTGAAATCGTTTTTAGACTTTCAGGTCAGTGTTGGTAGACAGGTCAAATGAAGTTTTCCCTTTTCCCCCACTGTCTGTTTTCTGTATAAAGATAGAAAAAAAAAATAATTTTAAAAAGGTTTGTTTTGGATACATTTTGACTGAGGGTATGGGAAATAATAGGTTCTCAAATTGAATAGGAATACCAATAAGAATGTGGTAAATGAATGAAGTGTCAGAGCAAAGACTTGTGCTTAGGATATGTACAGTCATTTCTTATTTTTTACTTGGTTGAGTTCATATTTGGGGCCATAGGTAGACTTTGAGAGTCAGAGTGAAGTAGGGAGGTGAAGCAACAGAATAGTTTGAACACAGGGTTAGAACTGTAATTGTTCTGCACTCTCACATGGAATTAGGTGTTAATGTTATTTAAATTGTGTCTCAGTAGTGAATACAGACTTAGCTGCCCACCACAACATTTAAAAACTCCAAAAAATACATCGGTCCTCGGACCGCACGTGCCGCCTGCCGTCGCGGTTTGTAATATAGGTCTCATTTTGAACCTTTGACCTTGGCAATGTGCCCTTTGACCTCATTAACAATAGAGGAACGCCAATTGCACCTAGGAATCAAGTCTGGTTACAATTGAACTTCACCTTTCAAATTTAGGTCAGATTTTAATACATTTTTAACCTACTTACAACTTGACCTCACATGACCTTTGCTCTTATGATGTGACCTTTTGGACCTCAGAACATATGAGGGATCCATGTTGCACCTCTGGTTTTAAGTTTGGTTCCAATTGACTTCAACTTTTCCAATTCTGTCAATTTTTATACATTTTCATCCTATCTTACAACTTGACCTGCACATGACCTTTGAACTGGTATGTGACCTTTGACCTCATCAGCAAATGCCGGGGATCCAGTGGTGCATCTATGACTGAGTTTGGGTTAAATCCATCAAAGTATGTGGCATATTACAACAAATTGTAACCCTTTTTTCAACAACACAACAGACACACCAGACAATCACAGACTACACGGACAAGTGATCCCTAAGTGTCTTCCTGCCTCACGCTGCGACCCAAAAACTGAAAATCTCATGCCCCCAGATGACCGACAGAAAGAAACCGTAAACTCTCCCAAAAGTTTGTATACACCTTCACGTAGGGAGCATGTCGGTGCTCTGGTGATAAACGATGTTTAACAAGATAAGTACAAGAACACACATTTTCTGAAAATAAGGGTTTTGCACATTGTTCCATTTATAATAGCTCTTTCTAAGTACTATGTAAAGTGTATGTCTATCTGACATCTCTGCTTAACATATTAACTCTGCTCATCCCTGCGCTGCAATATTGGGCTCGCTACAAGAGGCAACCGGATTAATGCGGATCAATGTGGTACGTCCGTGGGATTGCGTGTTGTCTCACGGGGGTATTCGCGTTACTGCACAGCACAGGCATGTGGGAAAAGGAAAGCGCTTCTAGTGTGGTTTATCTTGAGTCGCACAGTGCCACGCTTAAATCACGTTTTTGTTACGCGCTGCATACAGCACTTTACGCGTATACACTTTTGTTTAAATGTCGCAGTACTTCACCTTTAACAGTGTGAAGTGAGCTCGAGTAGACAGTCCACGCACGTCTACAACAGATCTGGATCTCAGAAGTACCGCATTGATGCAGATCGGTCCTTGTGTAGAGATCCCCATGAGATTTAATACATATCAAACGATATTCGTGAAATGCAGCAAAGGCCTAATTATTTTATTTTCCTCTTAAGGCTAATAAGCTTCAAATACTGTCCAATATTATGAAGGAAAAACAAAATGACTTATTTTACAATCCAATCAGGGTATAAAATTTGTTTTTGTCTTGATTTAAACTGTTCCTTGTGTTGTGGACAAGTCAAATAAAAAATAAAAGGAGTACAATTTTGAGATGCCTAAGTGGTTCCAGTAGTATTTGACAAACTGTCTGTAAGTTCTCTTTTGGCATTATCTATTTTTTTTTTTGGGGAGACCATTTTGACAAAACTTTTTGGCTTCCAATGGACTAAGTGTCATAAGGATATATATGAGTGCCTTTGTTAGTAAAACAATATCAAGTTTTACCATAACATACATTCCTGAATTTAGCTGGATTCGAGCTGACATAGTTCCCGGCAAAACCAAAATCTGAACTAACTCACAAGTAGTTACATTTGTAGTACTTCAAATTTTTGGTCTGGTGTAAACTTAAGCTCCCATAAATTGGTATGGCTTAAATTGAATAATTTCTATAATATACATAACTCCTTTTTTTCTCCCTTCCCGCCCTATATAGGTTCTACCGAAAGCAGTCTTTGGTCTGCCGGAATGTCCTTTATGTGGTTGTATTTCTGCTGTACGCAAAACAACAATGCAGTGTAGCTAAGTAATAATTGGAACAAGTCAGATTCACCATCATCTTTGTTCTTTCCTTGTCCCTGGAACAGGTGTCTGCCTTTCTCATGTTGTTTGCCAGTTGTAGGCTACATGTTCTGTAAAGAGAATCACACAAGATTTCCATGCAAGGCAAATCCTTTTGTGGTTTCACAAAGAAATGATAAAAAATATTTTTCCCTTAAAAGACTTTGCAACTCTCTCGGCAGGTTACTAACACTAAATTTTGTTGATATTTTAAATCGGTAAAATGAGAGCCATTTGCATACCCAACCCACATACAACACACTGTTCTAGACAAACATATAGTGTAATATGTGGGCCGCAAAATCTGGAAAACCAGCCACAATACTGGCAAAATTTATATTTGAGTTTTGACTATCTTGCAAGGTTTTGAATATAAAGTTTCCATTACTTTTTTACTTCTTGCTGTCTTTCGTCTTCTATGATCACATATCCAAGTTATTCCTTATACAATCTGACAAAACATAAAGACAAATAACAGATTTACAGGTCTTTTTCTTTATTTTTTTTAAACTGTCCTATCGACATATGCGGGTTTTTCCAGATAACATCCATATTACTAGAAAACCATTAATTTCCAAGAAACTAATTAATAATCATTGTATTATGGGACTTCTTAGGCATTATCCACTGCTTTAACAACTAGAACAACAACAGATCATACTAATTTGAATGTACACATTTGTCAAAGGGTTCTTAAACCAGTACCAGATCAAAATGTTATTTTAACATAAGACCACATATTTAAGAAAAAGAGCTGCAATACATACTTCGGGTTCAACAGTTTTTTCTCATAACTAGCGGCTTACCATGTGCCACTCCCCAAGTTCTTCATTCCAAGGCCACATACTTGCTCTATACACATACTGACAAACCAACACTAACCTGGGAGGATGAAGCGCCTCAATGATAGCTACTGGAGACTAAGCTCTTGGCTCACCTGACGATGTTTTCTCAAGAAGTCCCGCTCCATCTCTCGTTGTGTTCCTGCTGTTGATCTGCAACCGCAAGATAAGCAAAATTGAAAGTCTTAGATAGAGGTCTTGATAAATGACCTTTCTATTTGCAGGTAATCTAAACCTAAAATCCATCGTTTCTAGCTCTCACACTCAAAATGGATTGCAATATCGGCCAAAACTTTACAGGATATAGAGTTTCCAAATGGTGAAGCTTATTCTATCAAGATGAAAACTTTATATACTGAAATCGGGTCCTCCTCCTTTACAAAAACAATATATAAAAAAAATATCATATTTTTTTTATTTTTTTTATTGTTTTCTTGTTTTTTGGTTTTTGTTTGCATTTTCATATGGCTCACGAACTAATTCACAACACTTAAACACATTTGATACTGAAGTGGGACTAGGAAGAGCCCCTTTGATCCACGTTGTTCTGCTTTGCTCTTTCTCTGTTGTTTAAGTTTTTTGATTCTGTTCGCATCCAACTATAATTCACAAAGAACAGATCCATCTAACCTCTGATTTGGCACTCATCACCTGCTCCACACTTGTCTTCAGTTTTCTTCTGGCTTTGCCCACTGGCTCCTCTTTAAGGTGGCATACTTCTCCTCAATATCAATTCCTCAGCCTCTTTCTCCTCCCACTCCTTTCGCAATGCCTCTTGCTTCTTCATTCCTCTCTTCCAGCTCTTTGCAGATTCCTCCAGAGCCGCTCTTGCTCTTTCAGACCTTCTTGAGAGAATCGCGGCCACCTCACAATCACCTCTTTTCAATGGCTTGACGAGTTTTTCTCCATAAGCTGATCATGATCTTGTCTGTAAAATATCATATTCAAAAAGCAATCGCATAGAAAATTGGGAAAGAACCTAGATTAATGGTGGGCTCAAATACATACTAACTACTGAGTTTTATTTGACATTCTTATTCATAAGCAGGTTTAACTATGCAAGTACGCAATATCATTGTGTTGTTGCCTATCTATATAAATGATATAGATAGTTATTTGTCACGAAGGGTTTACACGTGCGTGTGATGTTACGCAGTGCACGCAGACACGTCATTTTTTTACTACGGGGTATCAAATTGACCAAGGAAACATATGGCTGCTATCCATTAAGCTCCCGATAGCACTGAATATCACTTGCAACTGCAACCTTACAACAAGGAGTTATATAAGATCGCACCAAGCTCTCTCAGAATCATAGCAATGAGGATGTGATTTTGCAGGGCATTGCATAGAGCTAACCAGGAACCAGTAGCCACGCTGATCCAGTGGACACGAAGCTGTAGAAGGAATCCTGGGAGACCACTGCTCTAGAGGACATGGCGTGCTGTCGTGGTTCGAAGAAGACCCCTCGACCTAAGCAAGGCAAGCGTCCTATCCACATTTTTATAGCAATAAGAGATCTTAGATGTCAAGGCTTTTGGACAGCAACAGTAAGCAAGCATATTTTGAATCCTGATAGATATGGCACTGGGAATTCCACAAGATGTTGTTAAAAGTGGAAAAAAAAAAATGTGGAGTATGTCCTTCATGCAAGATGACATAGGGGGGTACGACTTGCATTGAGGGATTAGTTAACTTACGCCATACAGCCCCCCTATTAAAGGATTTCCCTAGATTATCTGTGAACTGTTTATTATGAAAAAATTTATAAATGTTAACTCTAACTTTGTGTACAATATGAACAGTCTTCTTAAACCTCCCTTAAGGACAGTGTCAAACCTGAGTTTCTGCGTATCGATTGGTGTGTAACTTTGCAAATATTTATTATGGATGCAAAGTATAATTTCTAGAAAGGAAAAATTGGATTGATGAAAACCCGATGGTGGCATCAATTAATGCTAAAACTTTCCGTATTTGAGAAAAAATACTAAAAAAAAACATGATTTTGCCCCCAAATTTGTCAGACAAGCATAACAAAAAACAATTTGAATTTCATGATTTCTTATGTATTTTTAGAAATAAAGGACAAATTTGTCTAGGGAAGGTTTTCATTTTCTTAAAATAAGCTTACTTTTCGAAATTAAGGGGAAAAGTCAAAAAGTGTGATTTTTACCTTTCTTTTCCAAATTTGGAGTATATATTGGAGAATATCTTCAGTTAGAAGGAAATCGAAAAAAAAAAAAATGAAATAAATTGAGAAAACCGTCCCTAGAGAAGACCGACTGCTAATCGTAGGAAAGTTAAACACTTACCTGTTACTTCGGTATTTTTGAGTTATCTTGTCTGAAAATTTGCAAAAATTTTGCGAAAATTGAACATTTGAGAATATCCGTGTTTTAGTAAAAAAGGGACTTTTCACACGCCATTTCAAGCTGTCTCTTTCTCAAAATAACTTTATTTTTGAATTCAAAATTTACTATGTTGTGCAAGTAAGGAAATACATCTGTATGCACTATTGAATCAAACATCTTTGTCTCTAAACTCCAGAAATCAGAAGAAATTGAAATTTAATCTCGTCTAAATAGCGCTTTGTTTACATTTCAAATATTATTTTTCGTGTTTCAAGATGCGTCGCGCAAAAGTACATTAAACACGCGCACGCTTCATTACGCAGTAAAAATCACAGCGCGACGCGATGTGCTGCGCCTTGCGATGCGGCGTTAAATGTGCTTTAATTCCCGCCGTTAAGGATCCCATGCGGGTTTTGTGACTTTAAGATGGTCAAATAGTTGTTTTTTTTTTAAATCGGCAAAAAATACAGCTCAGGATGTCTGCAGTGGATAACATTTGTGGTATCGATAGAACACAGGTTGATATTTAAAATGGTTTTGCACAAAATCCGAAAATTCGTTGTGAAACAAAAGCAACTAGGGTTGACACTCCCTTAATTACAGAGTAAAATGATTACAACATTTGTTCCCTCTTATCAACAATTTTAAAACACTGAAGTGTCTTCGATGGTTTCTTGAAGTATAAAATTAAACTTACTGTGCTTTCTCAATTCATTCTCTTTCTTTCAAGCTCAGATGTTATACTTTTTTTTCTCCTCCTCTTCCTGTCTTCTTACTCTCAAGTGCTCTTCTCTCCTCATCAATCTTACGTGCATCTTCAGCCATATTCTCGGCGGAGGAGGTTCTTCTTTACCTAGGTATACACATGAACATAACGGTTTAAATAACCTTTGTTGACAATATTTACAATACGCACCATCCAAACATGAAAATGTTTTCAGTGGAGGATATAGTATACAAAATATACATTCACTGATTGTTAGTACCTCAATCTTAAGAGGGGGGGGGGGGGGGGACGATGATAGATGAGCGTCATCAGGCAAGTGTTTACATGTACGAATTGTATATGGTTATGCATTCCCACAGTTAGTAAAGGTTGGTTCATTTTTGACAGTGGAGAAATAATTTATGTTTTGTTAAATTAACAAACCAAAATAAGAACTATTTTTGGTGATTGAAACAATCAAACCTAAATAAGATGACGAATAAAGATTGCTGTTTGCCTATCTGTCTACCCAGGACGCAGGTATGTGCCAGTCCAATATTTATGTGGCGTTGTGAATTTTCTCAAAATATTGTAGCCCATCCAATATGGACAAATTATTATTTATATCGGCTTCCGAGTGGTTGACAAAGAAATCTTTGTATTGTTAACAGTTGGTAAGAGTCCATGGATTGCAATAAATATTCTTTTTAATATTGTATCGCATCCGGGCATTTTAGTGAGAATGCCATTTATTGAAACACTGTATCGTCCGCCAGTGGGACTAGAACAGGTTTGGTTTTGTACAGCTGATATATAAATAATAATAATAATATTGAAGACTTTTTAGTATGATACAAGAATACTATTGCACTCGCTAGAAAAAATCATTGTACTCATCTTTGACTCGTACAATATTTTTTGCTTAGAGCGGAAGAATATTCTTGTATCATACTCAAAACCATTCGATATTTATAAATATGGATTGACAAAATAACAAAATTTTCACATATTTTCAAATGTGTACCTCTGATTACATTCTAAGCAAAACCAAATCTTGATCAATGTAGAGCTATCATTGAAATGCGTATGATAAGATGAAGTATTAAGTATTTGGGTACATGCTAACTTACCATTTCTTCCTCTTGCTTTTTCCGTCTCTCTCCAGTCACTTCATCAATTTCTTCTTCACTCTCTTCTGACCCACTCTCCTCAGATCCAGAGACACCTCCTGAAGAAAGGCAAAATAACACTTAATACCAGTAATACAACCAGTGCACATGACTGGAAAGCTACTGGTGTAAACAAAGATCTAGGCTTTTTGAGGCCTAATTCTATGGGTCTTTTGAATACCACAGAAAGTATTTTTGATATAGACAATACCCCATTCTCCACAGCAATTCATGAAAAAGTATGTACATCCATCCAAAAATATTTTACATTTTTGATGAGGGTGCAAAAATTGGTATTATCAATTTTAATGGGATCTACATTTTTTCCTGTCTGTCGTAGTGTTTATGGTGTTAGTTAAGATAAGCTGTATCAATAATCTTATGAAGTGGGGGAAGAGGTTATGGGAACCTTTGGCAAAAAATATTTAATATGGCTCTGGTTTTTTTAACAGATACCAAAAAGCTTAATGACACTTTGAGGAGCCAACCCACAAAACTGTGTATCAGCAAGCGAAATTATTTTGTGATTGTATATTAAGTATAGACCTAGCTAAGCTCCCCTAGCTAACAAAGTTTATTCAAAAAACAGTCTGTTTTATTAAATCATCCTAAACTGAAGCATGATTCCTTTCCAATGTTGAC